>JAPDSC010021458.1:68450-84766 GCA_026290005.1 Latrodectus geometricus | reverse complement strand
ATTCAAAGTATTTCTACAAATATTATATCGTTGTATTAAATCATTACATTAAATCATAGCCAATGTTTTAAGTGCTGAACTTTTATTTGATGAATATTTCATTCATAGTCTTTAAAAAAATAAAAATAAATATTATATTTTCCTTTAAATAGTCAAACCATGAAATACAGTTTGCAGAAAAGTTACATATAGTTTGCATTTAACATGCAATGTACGGAAACAAACAAATAATAAAAAAAATAATTTACATTTAAAAATTCCTAACTGTTTCTGTAGTTAATTATTACATTAATACATTTATTAATTAATACATTAATTATTACATTAATTAATGAAAAGACAATAATAAATGAATACATTACAAAAGTTATTTACAATTTATTACAACTACTAGATTTAAAATATTATATGAGGATGTAAACACCACATAAAACATGAATTTTAAGAAACATTAAATGGTTATGTAGCATAATTTTACACTATCTTTCATTATTAATAAAAGAATTTAATTAAAAATAATTTGCTTTTTATAAATATAACTATTTTAAAAATAAATTTCAAAAATTTAACAAATCACATTCATAAATAAATAGAAATTTGATGATAATTAAAATTATATTAAGTAAATATCTTCCACTTCCATAGAATTTCGCAACACATAAACGATATTATGAAAGCTTCAATAATATATGTTATTTAGATTATTTTAAGTATTTCTTGCAGCAATCACTCTAGAATATTTGGAAATAATTTCGTGATTGAAAATGGACTTCCTGTATTTCATTGACATGTTTAATTAAAAAGTCACGTATTCCATTCAATAAAGTATTGCAAAACTGAGAATGTCACTTAGAGACTACCAAATACACATTGTTTTGATTAAAGTAGACTTATATTCAAATATGGAAATTTGAATTAAAAGTCTCCACAAGTATATTTGACTGCATTTACTTTATTAAAATATAAACATTGTGATTTGTCTATTTGGAAAATATATTTTAATGAAATTCTAAATGCATGTCAGAAAAGCGTGAAACAGAGAATTATACTCGCAAAACAATATTTAAAAAATATTAGATAGGTAGATAATAAAGAGATAGATAAACAACTGCTATATCATATGTACAGAATAAATATGCCATTTTTCTCAACATCTCCCCGTGTATCATGGCACAAAATCATCAGATATCAGCCAGTAATGAAATCTCATAAATAAAGAGAAAAGCAATTTATATGGAAGTATTTCCTGAGTACATTTCGATTTCTTCCACTTATTAGAGATCTGTGTGTGTGAGTAAACGATTCATCTCACGAGTGTTTGCTGTATTTTTTCCCCTTAGTCCCTTGCACTAAACTTGTTTAGGAATGGATTAGAAGTTGGACAAGTCTCATTTTCAGACGGAAATGAGTTGAAGCTTGCTGTAATGAAGGCGATGCCGTCCAGCGAATCAGAAAACGAAATGTCGACTCAATGAATTTCTGTTCTGTATCTAGAGTGATGCTTTTTTTTCTCTGTGCTCAGTTTGTTATTTCTCCACCTGATACCATCGATGTTCTGATTTTTTTATTCGTTTACTAATGCATTGCTTTTCCAGATATCAGAAATGTTCAAGAGTTCATAAGCTTTTAAACAATAGGATTGCTATTTCACTTTTATCATTGTTTTTTATTATTGTTTTGTTAAAACTTGAACTTTATAAGAATAGATAAGAGTGTATACTTTGTATGATATTCAAAATTTGAATATTAATGAAATATTTTGATTTATCTTTTCATAATGAATTACCAACTTCCGTTGAAATGTTACTTAAATCTGTACAATAGAATTCGGTATAAACTTGTACAAGAAAAATTATTCCTAATAAAAATAATCAAAACAAATTTTAAATAATAATAAAATTGCAATTGAAAATTACCGAGAAAAATAAGTAAAACTATAGAAATAAATAAGATTCTAATTAAAATGGTAATACTAATGTTAAGGCATCTTGACCAAAATTATGCATAAAAGTTTAGAAGGAATTCAGATATTTTCAGAAAGAATGCATTTGTTTATTGTGCCTTGACAAAACCTTCGCATTGATTAGTTTATGTAAACAGAATTAAAATTTACTGGTGTTGTTTATTAAATTTATAAAATTAAAATAAAAATTTGATAAAGTAAATACAGTTTAAAATTGCTATCGAGTTTTAACACTCTATGAAATAACACAATAATTCCATAAATTTCATCAGGGTGCTTAAAAATTGTTGGAAAAACACACTAGATATTGAAAAATACTAAATATTTAGGTTTTTTGTTTTAACATCATCAGCACAATATGCAATACTGGGCTTCCTAATATTTGAACGAGAATTTATTGACCATTTAATTTCAATTCTTTATACTATGTCAGAAATTTATCAATGGTAGAGATATAGGAGTACAGTGAAAATTTAGTTTGAAGAAAATATGTTTGAATAAAAAATCACTCAAATTAGAAACTATAATTTTTTTAACAGAAATTAAAATCTTTAGATTTCACTAAAGCTAAAATTTAAGTTTACAATCTGCATTATTCAATAATTTTCCTATAGTAAAACTTTGACCTTACTATATTATTCATTTGTTCCTGATATTCATTGGAAATTTGAAAATGTGTTAATAAATTCTATATGTGCAAAGGTCAACTATCATGCAATTCACAATACACCTTTAAATTTGGCGAAATACAGATAGATTTACAATCATGGTAAACATATTTCTAGCACTTATTTTTACTTCATTCTGTTAATTTATAATTTTGAAGACAATCATAACTTTAAAGACTGAAAAATCCCGCACGAAATTGCAAAAAGGACCATTAGATTTGCATGTTGTTCTCTTTTAAAACAATTTCGAATTGAAACAATGATACATTTTCACAAAGAAATAAGATAATTAATAACACAGCTTTCATAAAGTCTATAATTTTTATTTTGTTGTCTCTTTCATTTTTTTAAAGAAAATAAATAAAACTTCGTTTTCTTAAATAAATAAAGTACCTGAATTAAATATTGTGGACAGAAATTTACATATTTTATGTAACAAACGAATATTTCTAGTTTTCTATAAACCATGACAAAACATGATTTCTTATCTATCGATGAATAAATTACAGAATAAACATTAATTAATAAATTACGAAAGTATTTATTAAGAAAACATCATTAAGCCTAACTGTATAACATATTATTCACTGATTTTAAGGATTTAGTTTATTTGAATTTCAATTTAAAGTTGATACATAACTTACAAATAAAATCATAACTTCTTTTTTAGACACGGACTAACACTGTATTCTTTACTGAAAATATATTGCCTTTTAAATCTGAATAAATCCATTGAACCAATGTAAATTACAGATTTAATTTTATGACTTTTTATAACTTACGTTTTATGTTCCTTTTAAAGGGAGAATTGAAACGTTTCGCTTTAATGCCCACCATTTTTCCTTTTAAATTTAAAAAAAATTCATAAATAACTAGTAGATGTCACATCTGTCATGGAATATTATAATTGATGTCTAGATTGAAATTTCAATTGTCTTAGAAAATCATTTTCATAAAAATAGGAAAAATACTATTATAACTGATAAAAAAAGAAAACTTATACAAATGTTATAGATTACATTTATATAATTATAATGTATTTATTATTTAAAAAATATTTATATACAAGATATAGGAATGTAATTTATATTTTGCTCTTTATAAGAAAACGAAATTAAAAATTAACGTAATTTGTTTTATGAAATTCATCAATGAATTTGATACAGTAGAAGTGTGTGAATTATTTTATGTTTGAGAAATATTTTAATAAAAAAAATTAAATATTCAACTCGTTTTATAAATATATTTATATTGCAATCATTTTTTGCTAATATTATGATATAAAATATTGAGAACTGGAGTACTTCCTTCTTAAAATATATTTGAAATAATAAATGCATAAATTAAATAAACAATAAAAATACAACTTTATTAATTATATGGTTTACGATTAATTATAATAAACTCCTGTGAGATGAGGGATAATATACATTTAAAAAATATTAGTTCCGTAATTCTTCCCGAATTCGTGTGGAATTTTATTTTTTGTTTCATATTATTTTATTTTTAGTTATACTTCATTAATCTATTTTTAGAGCAATAATATTATTAGACAAATAAAATAATCTACTCAAAAACAAATTATAATTTTATAAATTAAAATATAAATGTATCTTTCTGTTTTATTTTAGGCAGAAATCTCAAAAACTAAGTATAGCACTTTCTATCAATTTGTTATTTATATATTTATTACCTTAAAATAAGAAAAAATGACATTTATAAGTAAAGTTTAATTACTTAATAAATACTACATTACTAGCGAGATACTCTGGCACATTTTATTAATTTATTTTCATGTTTGTGCATACTATCTCGTTTAAAAATTGAATTGATAATTCAATTATTGGCAAGTAATGTGTTATTAATTTCCAAACATCAAAAATGAGTAGTGATATATTGTAAGTGATGAAAATAAGAGCAAATGTCGAAATTTCAAATTGTTGGTCTTAAGACATTAGCTTTTGTAAAAATGCATATCCATGATTAAAAGTATAAATAAAAGATGATGCATTAGTTTTAGTTTATATTCTTCAAATTAGACAGGAGTTACTGAAGGATAATATCATAACTATCACAGCATTTTTAGAATATGTCGATAGCAGAACCAATTTGGGTGAACAAAATAATTTCTAAGCTGAATTTTGAATTATTCACATCATTTCATCATTGAAAAAAAATTCCAAATTTCCAAGTATTCTACTTTACATTATATATTGTAAAGTATTCAAAGTTTATACATTACAATATATAATGGAATGTAGAATACTAAAAATTTAATATTAAAAAATCACTCAGGTTTATTATTTTTGAATGTTTCATGCAAAATAAGATGGAAAATTATTGAGTTAACCTAAAAGAAGAATAAATTGTTGTTGATGTCAATAAACGCCAACTTAGACTGACTAAGTAAGATCAGATCAATTTGGAATATTTCTAGTAAATATCCCAAATTGTTCTGTTTTGGTTCAAGATGGATAAGCTTTGATAAAGGTATTTGAGAATAAATTGTGCATTAATAATATACATTTCATGTTTGAAACATGTAAAAAAAAACTATATGACCCATATATTTTACATATTCTTTATTTTAAATTATTTTTATTAATTTCCATTTTGAAGGGAAAATTATTGATATTCAAAACTAAGTAAAATGTATATCATACATAAACTATAATTTTTATATTAGTAATTTAAAAATGATATCATGATGTTAGTATAAATAATTGAATTCATCATTAAGATTCTTAAAACTATTTAAACTGATAGAAATTGTCAATAAGAGAGTTTTTTTTCCCATATATAGCTCCCTTTTTGTATATTTTATAACTTTACTTTTAAAATAAAATTCAAAACGATAAATTATTCTCTCCAGATATTAATTTAACTATTCATTCATTTTATTCACTCATTAACACATTTTACAAAAACAATAAATATACGAATTCCATTTTCAAGGAATAAAAGTAAAATGTAGTCTGCTGCGGAATCCCAAAGGTACTTTAGAAAGTCAAAAAAGCTTTTGCTTAATGCTAGTTTATTTCTTAGCGCTGCCAGAATAGCAGCTACACATGAATTTTCCTTAACCAGAGCTTAGCATACATTAACTCTCACTGGATAAGAGCCAAAAAAATTTTAGAAGAATGTAGTATGCTATTATCTTCCTGTCACAAAGATAATCCTGTCACATGGGTATTTCCAATCATAATAGCCCTCAAGAATAATGTAGAAACTTAATTCATTAGTGAGAATTAGATCAGTTATGTGGTCTAAGACGTTTAAAACTCTAAACGTAATTAATTTAATTGATATAATTAAACAAAATTTACTTTTTTTCTATTCTTGCATTCAAATAAAAACTAGCTATTTTTTACATATTCGCTTGATAATTTAAACATAATATAAATAAATTACATACTTTATTTCTCAATTTATGAATTGGATATTTATAAGAATTGATATTCAATGATTACGTTATTTGTTATCCTAATCCTTAACTTTAATTTAAGTATACAACTTCAAATTTTTATTCTAACTGCATATTTCTATTTATTTTGAAATACAATGATAATATTTAATGCAAATAAGAAATTTACTAGACATAATTTTAAGACAAAACAAATAATGTTTCTTAAGTCAAACAAAATATATTTTCTGTTAATTTTGGTTCTTTTTGGGACAGTTAACAGAATACGTTATGTTATCATCGTTAGAATGATGCAAAAAATATGTTGAGCTTAATGTTATTAATTTTGCAGTTTCCAAGTAATATTATAAAAACATAATTGGAAAGTTAAATACATACTAAGAAAATGAAATTGAATTTACACTAAAATAAAATTAAATAATGCATTTTTGTATTTTATAAATATCAATAATGTAAAAATTAACCTTAATGTTATAACAAAATTGAAAATAAATCTTGAAAAACATGTACTTATACATAAAGGCAACGCATATTTTTAAAGTTTTTTTGGACAATCTGGACAATTTTCTTAATACATGAATAATATCTCCAAATTATTACGGTACATTTTTTTTGAAAACAACATTTTAATATTTTATAAATAAAAGAAAATATTTCTCCCAAGAGTGCAATTCTATGATGCAGTTTTGAATAATAACGTCAGAGAAATTTTGTATTTTGTAAAAAAAATTCTCAGTTAGATGTGCTATTCTACAATTAAAAAAGTAAAAATGTAATTATTTATTATTTTTAAAGTCAATATTATGACATTAAGCATACATAGAAGAGTCTGTAATAATCAAAATACATAAATCGTAATTACACATAAAATACTGCTTATTATCAAGAAATTATTTTAATTTGAGTGTTTAATTTATTACATACAATCCAAAAATTTCTTTTTTATCAAACTGAAATACATTTTGAAAGCACGTGACAAAAGTTTCAAAAATATAATAAAAGAAATTTAGAAGCATAATTTTATATTTTGCACTTTAAAATAAGGAAAATAAAAGCAATATATTGGAATACCTTAGAATAATTTCACGTCGTTATTTACAATTTATGAGATAAGCATTTATCTGTTTAATTTATTTTTATTAACTATATATCATTATTTACTCCTCGTATTATTACAACGAAATAATATTGCACATATTATCTAAAATTTGTTATAAGATATAAACATGAAATTTTCATAGCGGAAACATGACACTTACAAAATTTAATATCTTCTTAGGGATGTTATACACTGAATATGTTTGTTATTATTTATAAATGGAATACAAAGCAATCAGTTAATGCTGTGTAAATAATGAATGGGCAATAACCCATGCATTTGATTTTTAATAGTTTTAAAGCTCTAACATTCTCAAAACTGTATAGAGGCTGTTAATGTATTAGAGAAAATAAAGGGATATTTTCAATTCTTTCTAAAGTTTGGCATTAATTTTAGGATTATTGTACAAGAAAGAACATAGACAGTTTACATTTCAATAAATAAATAGGTGGAACATAGCCAGATTTATTTGTAAAATAGTTGTTAAAATTGATGACATTATTTACCTAACTTCGGGAATAACTTTTGTTGGTCTAGTTAATTTGGTAGAATGTGTGGATTTGGAAACAAAGTAGCCAATGATATTTCTTTTTTAATTTTCCATTCATAATAATATTATTAAGTTTCCTACCTGTTACGTCACCTTTTGTGTCACTGAAGTCAAATTATTTCGTATATTCATTTTATTTGAGTCTTTTTTTCAGTTGGAGATGTTTTGGCAGAAACATAAACTAAACACATTTTTTATACTTCTAACTGCGATTGTAAAATTCAATGTATGCGAAAACTTTAAGTTTACAAAAGAAATGCCTTTTTGCCATACATCATTTGTCAATCAGAAGCGACATTTTTTCAAACTATCAATTTGACATCGTGGTGAACTCTCTCGATCACGTGATGGTGATTCTTTTATTGATATTTGAAACAGTGTTTTAACACTAAATAAGCTAAAGCAAGTTTCAAACTTTTTAATTTGACTTCACAACTAAAGTTTGTAACAGTCATTGCTTTACATTCTTTAATCGTATCACTATTGTCTTACATTACCTTAGACACACAGACACAACTTTGGTTTAACTTTTTCAGACTTGTCTTTTGTTTTATATTATCTTTGGTTTCCTTGCAATTTCTACAATAGAAATATTTGTTGTTGTTCTGTTTTAAAATAGAAATTTTAATCTAATTATAAACATACATTTTAATCATTACTCACATTAGTTTTTAATATAATGAAACATTATAAATAGTTATCTTCGACTTAAAATTTCTATTATTTGAAAGAGAATTTCTTAAAATGAGTGAATGGAATCGAGACATATTTTAAAAGTCACTCTTAAATTTGTTGTATTTTTATTTTGGTTCCTTTCATACTTTTATAAAACAGTCACAAAATATCTTTTCTTTTCTTTAATTAATATAATCGAACTCTTATCTACATAACAGAGTAACTGAGAAATTTACATTTTTTGATCACTGAAAACGTTTCTCTGAAAATGATAAAGACAAAAATTTTAAAATATATTTTCAATTATATTTTGAATTTTTGTTTTTTATTTTTACATATAATAAGCATAATTAATTTTAATTTTATTATACGGGATATTTTTTAACAGGCTAAGTTTTATTTCAAATGATATTTATTTTAATAGGAATGAAAAATAAATTTAAGACCAAGTTGAGAGCAAATCAAGCAATCTTAAAATATTTTATTTTCATGTCAGTATATTAAATTTAAAAGTTGAATTAATTATAAAGTGTATACCTGTTACTATAAATTTGATGCATTACTATTACATGTTGTACGACTTTTATTATAGTTATGCAATCTTTTACATAAAATGTTAACATAGCTTTTCTTTTTATTAAAACAGAACAAAAACCTATGTAACAAACAAAATGAAGTGCTTTTCAACCAAGTCAGTTGAAAACGTACTTAATTATAATAATAAAGTTTAAGGAAGCCTTTTATTTTTCAGTCAAATTTTGCCCTCAAGATAGTTTATTTCTTAAATGTTTTCTTATTTTTACAAGCGTCAAAACTTTTCTTATCTAAGATGAAAACTTCAAAGTATTTCTTCAATTACAATAGAAATATAATTTTAATTAAGTTTAAGAGGTTAAAAATTACAATAAAGATATTTTCTTTGTGTGTAATGAATGTTTTTTACTTAATTTTTTTCAAAAATTAATTAATTTTCTGTTAGAATTGAAATAATTTAAAAAATATAAGTTAATGTTCCTTTCAAAAATTATTTTTAAATTAGTTGAAGGTATTACAAATTATTAACTTCAATTAAATTTATTAACCTCATATAAAAATGTGCGAAAGTGAAATATTTCAAATATTAAGAATTATTTGTGCTTTAAATTTCTATTTTTTTAAATAATAATATAAAAAAATATGTCATGCTGTTTGATCAATTATAAAAAAAAATATTTTTAATGGATCAAAAGTCTTCTATATGTTAAAACAGTAAAATATTTACATATGTCATTTATATAATTCCCATAATGGATGACAGAGAATCTATATTTAGTGTGTATATTTAAGTGTTTAAAATAATTATAAAATGCATAATGTATGAAATTAAAAAATAACATAAACATATAAAAGAAAAATGGAAAGATGAATTTTAATCTAAAAGTGATTATTCATTCTTTTTTCAGAGTTCATAAAATCTGTTGCTTAAAGTATTGTTACAAATGTCTGCAATATCCGAATGCAATGTCTAATTATATGACTTAAGAAACACTTTTAGAACAAATTATTAGAAGCATTCTGAATTCTAATGAATATATTCTGTAAATAATTTTACAATTATTTCTTAAAATTGATTTATTTTTAAGTAAGTAATTTTTCAACTAGTTTCATGCAGTATCCTTATCTAATTTGGGTTTGTAAAGTAAATGAATTTTTATTGAGGATACATTTTTTTTTACAATATATGCATCAAATAAGTTTTATATTTTATTGTTTTATGCATTATAGAATTTATTAAATTCATTACGTAATGTTATATATGATTGGATTGATTAGGTTTTAATTACCTCTTAAATTATTTAAGGATATATAAAAACAACTTTTTCTTTTATTTTATTGAATTATAATTTATAAACTTCATTTTATATATTTAAATGTATCCAAAACTAAAAACCCTTGATTTTTTTAACATTTTTCTACATTAAATTAGAATTATTATCAGTGATAATTTGTAACCTAAAAATTTTAGTAATTGAAAAACAGTAATAAATCTAAATTGCAGCAAATAAAATTTAAAACACACAGTTTAAGTTTATAGCTTATATAAATAAGGAGAAACATGGTAGAAATTTCATCTATTCAGAAAAATAAAAGCAGAGTATTATTGACGAAATTATTGCACAGTAAAAATGAGACTTAGTCTCGTTTCTATCGTAGAAGAAGCATTTTTGTCATTAATGTCCTTTTAATAATGGAAAAATATTAATTATTATTTTATTAAAATAATGTGGTTCTTATTGGAATTTTTTCATTTGATTAACATTTCTAAAAATATAAATAATATTGCAATTTTTGTGTTATTTTTGTCAGAAATGAGGCCAAATAAATTACAAATAAAGCTTCATATATTGCCTGTGGGATTTTTAATATTCATAGTATGTGTGATTTGAAAAATATTAATAATTACAAACAAGCATTTTTCTTTAATTTATAAGTAATTAGACAGTAATGAGATTAGTGATGTCTTATGCAACTTTAAAAAATGACGTTTTATAAAACTTCATCTAATTTTAAATTTTATATGCAAATTGCTATTTTGCATACAAATAACTATTTTAACAATTTTGTGTTTAGGTTTTTGTTAAAATGGAACTACTGTGAAAAGCATTTTACACAAAAATGCCAAGGACTAGATTATAATTTAAGTGTACTGAAAAATATTACATCCTTCCTAATGGGTCCATAAATGAAGCCTCAATAAACCTTATTACTTTTTACTTTCGTGATCCCAAAACCAAACCTCATGTTGCAGTTTATGAGCTCTTATATCGAAGAAAATCTAATTTTCTAAAAGCAATTCATTTTTATACTCCAAAATAGAACACAGAAGTAACAGCTACTGGTTCTAGCAAAATTTATTTACGACATCGAACTTTATTTATCATAAGTGTTACACTTTCTATAATTTTTTATTCAAAAATTAAAATTCTCCATTAACAAGCTAAATATTTTGATAAACAATTTTATGATTTATTATTTGTTTTCAAAAATTTTGCACTTATTTCAACACAAATTATATTTAAAAATTAAGGTAAGAAAAAACTTATTTCATTAAATGTCAGCCACACTGGTAATAATTTAAGTAACTTTTATTTTTAATTATGAATAATTAAAAATAAAATTTACTTAAATTGTAATTAATATTAGTGTGTTAAATTATTATAACTAATTGGATTTGATTCAACAGTAATATTTATTTATAAATTGATTGTGTTCAATAAGTATGTAGTATAAGAAACTCAAAATAAGTAATAATATAAATCAACATAAGTAAAATTATTAATCAATATGAGCAAATTCCGTATGCTATCTTTAAATAAGCTACTGAGAAGGTAGAGTAAAAAAAAGAAACAATGTTTTTTTTTTTTACTTTCAGTATAGCTAGAGCTTTCTTTCACCAAATGAAATCATGACGGAAGCTCTTCAAAATATACTGACCATCCATCTTTGCATTATAGCCACCTGTGTTTTGTTAGAATAGAGCTTGATGAAAATACATAATTTTTTCCTTGGTT
Organism: Latrodectus geometricus; assembly: GCA_026290005.1. Lineage (NCBI taxonomy): Eukaryota > Metazoa > Arthropoda > Arachnida > Araneae > Theridiidae > Latrodectus > Latrodectus geometricus. The sequence continues at coordinate 72,836 of JAPDSC010021458.1, read as the reverse complement.
TTGAGAGAGGAGCCAGTCTTTATGCTAATATTTCAACCATTCGTATAGATTCTAGATCGGATTAATGTCTGGATTTTTGAGCTGCTAGTCCAACCTGTCCTTGATTGAAACCAAGAATATGTTTGTAGTCCTTACAATATAATCACTAGTTTTATTTTCATCAAAGTGATAAACATCGATTTTCTAAAGCAAATACAACGTAGGCACACTTGTTCCTCTGGAATGGTGAACATGTGCACCATTCCAGAAGATTTCTAGAACATGCATGTTCTAGAAATTGAACCTAACAGATATTGTGATGAAAGGGTCTAAGACATGGTATGATAACAGAAGTTTAAAACCATCTATTATATTCCAAACTGTTCTTGTTTAATACCATCGAATAGATAATATTCACTTACCAAGATACAGCTATAAAAACGGTAAAGTATGAATCATGGTTCATTGCTTGCTCATTTATCAATACATTTTGATTGCCTCTATTATTATTCCGAAAAAACGATATCCTTCCTACAATATATTTAAAACTGGATATTTCTAAACATAGGGAAGATAAATAATAATAATTGAAGATACATATCAATAAAATTTAAAATTTTATATTTATATAACGTTATTTAACTGCGCGAATTTCGATAGACTATATTTATGAAGTGACAAAATTGAAAATATTAATAATGAAATTAATTATTAGATACATAAGTAGAAATTTGTATTCATATTTAAATGTCACACTAAAATACTTAGGGTAAATCAAATATTTAAAATCATAAAATAATTTGAGCGTAACTGTAATATTTACAATAAAATAATTAGGTTTTTAAAAGTTTTCCATTTATTTAATGTTTTATAGTTACCATTTTAATGCCATAATGTCAATTATTATAGAAATACATTATAATTTAAGGATATTTTATAAACGAAAAAATTGCTAGGAGTTTTGTTATTGATAGGGATATGGTCGTCTTAATATATTTGAAATCAAAAAAAGTATACTTATTAAAGATATGTAGAAAGTAATGATGAAGTTACTATATTAGTTATAAGTTATAGAAATAATCATGGTTGTTATAACTAATCTTTACTGAAGATGATATTTGAATAACTCAAGATAATGCATAAAATAAGTTCATGAAAATGCAGTTTAATATCTTTACATTTACTAACTCTGAATATATATATTAAATAAACCAATTAAACTCACGGATATGTTAAACAATATAAGTACTAATAAGTACACATTTGAGAATTTTCCTTCATTGATTTCTATACATTTTTATGTTTATAATTTTTCAAACCAAACGCATCAATTAGTTAGTTAAGTAGTCAAGATTTTTACAAAAATTTAGTTTACTATGATCTCATCAGCAAATATTATATAATTAACGAAACGCATTAAATTGAACTGATTATGAATGTTATCTCGTACCCACCTATCTTGGAAAAAACAATTCCTGAAAAGAAAAAAAAAATCAAATATATTATGAAATTTCCTTTAGCGTAATGAACGTAGTCGGCTCCTACTAATAACCCAGAAAAGTATGTTTTTTAATAGAAATATGCTGTTTCTATCTTCGTCTCCAAAGCATACGAGAAATAAAAGCCATGACATTTGCTTCTACTAACAACTAATGGGAACCTTTGACTTCTTGAATAAATCCGTGGGGAATAGATTTGCGAGCGATAACCTGGGATATCATCCGCAGTCAATTTCCTCATTGCCTGAGGGAAAAGTAATCTTTATGTATCTGCCAAAAAAGTTAGGCTTATTACTTGCAATCTTTTAACCATCACATATGTTATTTTAAGACTATATTAGATTGCAAGTCGCGGATGCGAAATGGTTTGTAATACAGGCTGAAATTACTTTTTTATGTGTTTGCAAATTTTTATCTTGTAATATTGGAGTATGTTACTGTTAGAGGCCAAAAATATTATTAAAATATAATGAGAATATAAATTCTATTTATTATTGAAAAAATTAGTTTTGATGTATAGGTAAAATGGAATTTAAGAAAAGACCAAATGAAAAAATTTTATTTCTTATAATTTGAAATATATCTTTTGAGAATTTTACTTTAAGAAAAATGGATTCCCCATAACTAATGGTTAAATTTTCAATTTTGTTTTTATTTGATTTTACCTTTTAAAAAATCTCAATAAAACTGAGATATATATTTTTCCTTTCTCATATTTCATGTACCAGAAAAATTTAATTTATGCCTACATAACATAAAACTGTTTATTTCAATAAATATGTCATAAAAATATAAATTATAAAATTTATTTCTAACTCAATGTTCCTTAAATTTATTATGCAAAATAATACTTTTAGAGAATTATCTATAATTTCATATGCCATTAATTTATATAAAATATTTATATTCTATTTTTGTAAGATAATTAAATACATTATTTAATAACTTAATAATAATTAAACTACAATCACTTAAATATGTGATAAAATTGTACATCATTTATTTCATTTCAAAAAGAGTTAATATAAGTAATAACCATTTAAGTAGCTTTTCAATTTATCTTCAGATTTTGTTTGACAATTTCTGCTTTAAATTTATTTACTTATGGACTGACATTGCATAGGAAATCAAAATCTAAATCTTTAATAGAGACTCTTAAAACAAATTAGGCAAGAAAAGTAAAATTCAAATCTTACATTTATAATTAAATGCAAATAGAAATTTTACATGGAAAATTCGAAGTAATTAGATTGAATTTTTTTTTGGTATTTTATTATTTATAGCACAGATTTAAACATTAAATAGAATATAAGATCATTTTTTAGTAATTAATGAAAGTATATTAATTCATCCCTGTGTTAAAATAAGGTTTAAATTTTAAATATATATTTTCTCAAAAGGATAATTCTAAAAAAATAGTTATGGTCATTTTTACTATAGGAAATTATGGTAATCGTAACAGCGTATTTTATTTTATTAGTTTTTATCTAAAAAAATAACGAACATTTTTCTTGCTTAAAACAATCATAGATATTTTGACACTTTTGCATGCAGAAAACTTTGTACATTTTTTTAAAAAAATATCGTTTAAAAGAGTGAAGACAAAAAATTCCATCTTTTTTGATAAATAAAAAGGTATTCATAAAATTGTAAGTTTTATTTTGATACCCTATTTTTATGATCATTTATTATTGTAAAAATTCTGTGAACGTTTTCAAATGCTTTGTGATCATTACAAAATAAATATTTTCATTTAGTCGGAAAAATAGATTACAAAATGAGAATTATAAGAAGGATAACGGATTATAAATTATATAAATTTACTATTGGAATGATTGCTTTATAAATTATGTATAAAAAAAAAAACAACAAATTATTGCTTATATATAATTTTTTTTTTGTCGAGTGCTAGCCAGACTGGCAGTATGGGTTTGCTACTCCACTTTTTCAACTGAACCGCAATTGGGTATGGAGTCCGGCTTCCTTAGTACACACACGCCATAGGTACCCGTTTATAGGGTAGGCCACCATTCATACAAGGAAAGGACAAAGACAGGAAAGAGGGAGAAAGAAAAAGTGCATCCATGCTCGAACAGGGACTCGAATCAATACCTCCCTATCACTAGTCAGGCACGCTGACCGCTAGGCAGACTAGGCAGCATGTATTTTAGTTGTTAATGACATTATTCTTACATGGAATATTACATTTTTTGTATTTTGAATGTTTGTGTTTTATCTATTAACACATTTAATTGAATGAATTTAGTTAACTAAAAGATGAATTAATGTCAAAAATTAAAATAATGCCAATATAAATAAAATTAACAGTAAAATAATGTCAACTAATAAAATAATATTATAGAAGAAAAGACAAAAAAAAAAGAAAATTTGGAATTGCGCATGAGCAAAAATATATCGAATAATATTTATTTTCAAGATATAATGGATTAAATTGCTTTTCGACTGATTATACCATATTTGGTAAAATATCAAGAATTACTTAATAATAATAATGAGTTACTAAATTAGAAGTTTATTTGAATATCACATACGCATTTTTAATATACGATTTAATGATTTCCACGAAAACATCTGTGTTTGGAAGTTAACATGCAATCTTTATAATCGGATGAAAATGCACAGAGCTTTAACTTTTGTCAGTTAAATTCATTCAGGATGAAATCGCAGTGACGACTTGACAAGTTTTAAATTAATTTTTCAAAGTCAAATGTAACAAAAATTGTAACGTGTGATTCACTGTTGTGATTAAAAATTACTTTGAGGTGCGTAGGTTTCCACAAAGTAAGAAATAACTAATTCTTGTAAACGTTTTCTCGAATCAGTTCTGGTTTCTGAAATACATTCAGATATCAGCAATATTTCGAAATAAGTTCAATCTAGTAGAACC
>JAPDSC010021458.1:0-53753 GCA_026290005.1 Latrodectus geometricus | reverse complement strand
ATAAATGTTAGAAATATTAAAACCATGTAAGTCTAAGGATGAAAAAATACAATTTAATTTATAACATGTATAAAAATAAGTTATTTATTATGTAACCGATAAATTCAATCAATACACTTACTGTAATTCCAGTTTATTCAGAATATTTATTTTATAAAATGGTGCATTATAAATATGCAAATTATAAGTAAAATGCATTAGTTTTTCTTATCAACTATAAATATTAGACAAATTATTCAATCTTAAATGTAAGATAGTTTCCTTTTTCCTCGAAAAATTAAACTGTCACTTTAGAGAAACATATTTGTCGCGAGAGGAAAGAGATAATTAATTTCATATGTAAAGTATTCAGTTACTAATATCAAGCATTAATTAAATGCCAGCAAGGTTACTAGCAATAAATAAAATAAAAAATCATCAGGAAACTTGTTTCAAAACCCTCTTTAATCTAATATGTCATTTTAAGTAAAAATATTTTCTTCTCGATAAAAAAAATATGAAGAATCTATTTATTTGATAAAAGCTGCAAGAAAATGTCAAGAATACCTCTCATCTAGCATATCAAATTAAAATTTGTTATTTTTAAAATTTCAACTCAAATCTTTCTGACAAATGGTAAGCAATTAGAAATCTTTTGAAGAAATACAGCAAAAGTTTTTTTTTTAGTTGAGAACATGTGTTGTAGTCAGTCAGTTATTTAAACTATAGTAAAATAAATTACTTAAAAAGTAAAATTATTATATTTTATTTTATATTTTTCTTTACTTTCTTGCTATAAAATAAAATTGAATTTTGTTGATATCATAAAATGCAAAATGTATGACAGATTCAACATTAAAGAAATAATTTATAAATTGCTTCATAAAGAAAAATAATAATAAATTTAAAAAAAAATCTAAAAAATAATTAAATCTATCAATCCTTACTTTTCAACAAAAGATAAGTTTTCAGTTTTAAAGTTTGCTATAAACTAGAAGTATTTAAATAAAATTATTTTTCTTAAAAAAGCTTTGAATGAGTACAAATTACAAGTAATAAGAAAAATTAATTTTGTGACTTGTTTGGGTTAAATGTGAAGACACAAAAATTTAACAATATATTAATTATATGAAAAAATAATTTACTGTTAATATAACAATATATATTAACACTAAATTAATTTCTTCATAAAAAATTAAATTAAGGGTGTAATCAAAATAACTAATTTAAATATAATATAATTATAAGAAAAATTATATCAAAATGTTTAGTAAAATGTTTTTTCATAAAGTTTGAGATTGGCTCCAAAATTGATTCGTTGATTCAATGAATTAATTTGTTATAACTACCGTCAGACTTCACATTTATGATATAATGCATTAAAGTTAAAACGTAAATGTTAAGTGACAAAGCTCAAATGTTCCTTATTATTCAATCTGTGTTACTATCTTTTATACTTAAGAAACAAGAAGCACAATATTGTTACTCAAAAGTTTCAATAAGATTTTCAAAAATAAGCATTTCTTATTACATTGGATTCATACATTTAATATATAAATAGCTAAGAATCGCACATAGTTAGTATAACTTTTTACATATAACTTTTTAGTTCACTTAAAACTTGCAGGTATTATTAAGCTTATATTAATTACTAAGGTAATATGAATTTATTATTTTAGAAATTTCTAGTTAAGAGATTAGTAAATGTTAGTTTATTTTCTTTAAAAAAATATAACATAAAGTTTTTACGATGTATTACAATTCATTTGATTATTCTTAATAATATGTGAAATAATTAATATTATAAATAATTAAGCTTTCTTCAAATAAGCATTTAAATATAATTAACTATTTGCGATAACAATCCTAGTAGCTCCACTAATTTTTAGGTAGAACTAATTAGCATGCAGTATTTACAAAAACCAACCTTGGTTGATTTTTTAAAATCCTGCATGCTTATTACAGTGTTATAAGGACTATTGTTGTATAAAATTCTATTGTATTTTTTATAATGGTATCTATTTTATTAAAAAAACTTTTTTAAATCTCAAACAGAAAAAAAAAATATCCTTTAAATAATGCTGATCATATTATCCACATAAACTGTACAAAATAAATTCAAAACATTTGTATGTTTAACTTTTGTTTCAATCCTTAAAATAATTTTAATGTATTTTTTATGCATAATATTTTATTAAAAAATATTAATGGAAATATGAAGGGTCAACATATCATATCTTCGTATTCCAATGTTTGGAATAAAAAAATATGAAATTGAAGATTTTTAATAGGTTCTGATGAAAGAGAAAATTCTATGAAAACATTGAAATTGTACTCAAAATTTTTAGTATTTAACTCTAGTAATTACTTGAATTACTAAAATATATTTTCTTGAAAGCAGTTCTCAGAAAGAGATAGTAACGATCAATAAAAACTATTCTAAGTGCCACCTTTTGAAAGAAAGGCTTATGAGACTTATCATTATAGCTTATGGTTCACTTTCATTTTTTTTCTCTTGAATATAAGCACAAATATCCGGAATTTTATTGCCGGTCACATTTTTCCAGCTGTCCTCTTTCACTCCTCGATCTCTCAACAGTTAAGAAAAAAGAGGTTGTTCAAATCCTATAATAGGCTATAATACGGGACTTTCACTGTGACCGGGGATCGTTAGGAATCACGACCTTCTCTAGAAAAGAACCTGATTAAAGGTGGTTGCAATTTCAGATGGCATTTCGCAAAGACCTCTGGCTGTGTGTGTGCGATACCCTTTCCCCTCACATTTCTATTACTCTTTTTTTTATTTCCGATGCTATGAGTCTCTTCCGAATTTTATCTCCTTTTGGAATGGATGTCTTTTTCAATCAGTGTAAGAGCACAAAACGAGGAAAAAGCATCCTGGGGGAAACTTATAATCGTGTCCGATCTCTAACGATCCTTGAGCGATCGATCCGCTGGGTTTTGATGCTCATAAGTCTCGTCTCGTCTTAACTCGATAAAATGATCATTTTGGATGAGGTGATACCACCACCTACCGCAACTACTTTCTCCCTCTTTAAGACAACATAAAATACAACTAAAATAACCCAAAAATTGGGGCAGAAGTTGAAATATTTATGCAGTTCGAACACACATGTACAGTTCACGGTTTTTAGTAAATACTTAGTTTGCTATTTCAGCGGAAAATAAATGATTTAAGAAATGTCTCCAAGATAAACACAACTGTAAAAACATGTTTTGCATTATTTACTGGCTGGAAATAGGAACACAATATTGCAAAATATATGCGTGGCATTTTTTTAGAGTAATGTGCACACACATGTATGTGAATATATATATATATATGTATATATATATATATATATATATATATATATTGCTGTTTCATTAATTGGTAAATATTTTTAGTTCCCCCGAAGTTTGTGGATCGAGGTGAAAGTGAAGTCATGGCAAGAGAAGGGACAAACATTACTCTCAGTTGCAAAGTGAAAGGTCATCCTCTGCCGACTATTACTTGGGAGAGAGAAGGTGGACAAGATCTTTCTGGCATAAAAGGTCATATTGCAAAAGGTATCTTGAATTTCATGCAAAGAAACTGGCCGTAGTATGTATTACCCATTGCATGTTAACTTTAAATATATTTTCTGTGGATATAAGCATTTTAAAGCTTGTGGCCTGACAACAATATAAGAAAATTTTAAACCAAATTCAATTTGTTCTGCTTAATCATCTAATATTTTTCTATTTTTAGTATATCGTTAAATTATTAATAAAAAATTATTAGAAAATAAATATTTATAAAAAAGGATTGCTAGTTATATACATTTTCATTAGAACAAAACAATTTAGAGCCGTAGTCCTTATTAAAAAATGTCTCCCCTTTTTAACTTATATTGATGATTAATCATTTGTCTGATTAATTTCAGAGTTATTTATTTATTTTCAGGTGAAGATTTGAACATTATAAAAGTTAGCCGCTTACATATGGGTGTGTATGTATGCACAGCAACATCTTCTATATACCAGGGTCCCGCTTATCAACCTGTAACAAGAAACGTCATGTTGCATGTACTTTGTATGTGGTATTTTTAAAATTAATAGGTTTTAGTATTGAGAATTATCTATTGAATTATCTCATCAAATATGATTATGTATATGATATGACGTTTATCTCATCAAATATGAACAATATTTCATAACTTGAAGTTTTCATTATTTTTAACTTGAAATTAATTATAAAACTTAATAAATTAAAAAAATCCAATATACATTGTTTGAAACTATCACATTTATGTACATTATATATTTAAAATCGCTATAGTCAAATAATGTGTTAACACCAAAGTTTTAAAAATCAATAACCTATGATTGCATTTAATTATATAGTTGTGTAAAATTCTCACTGATATTAATATTTAATAAATTATTATTAATACTCAACGTATATTCTTTTTAAATACATCGGCATTTTATGTATAAATATTTTTATTACCATATCTGAATATTTGTTTAATACTATCATTTACTCTAAATATATTATAATGACTTAAATGTTAAAAAGCTTTTCTAAAAATCAAGTGTTATATTTATTAATTAATCTCAGTAATTAAGCATTTAAAATCTTAACTCAAAAAAAATTATTCTTTACTCTTCATATTTATGTATATTAGAATAGTGCAAGATATCATTTAAAGTCAGAAAATTTAAATAAAATGTAAAATATAATTTATCTAAGACTGAGTTAAAATACTGCAAAATTTCAAAACAAACTCAATATTGCTAATTTAGTAATATTATAAAAGAATACTTATTCATTTTTTCCTTAAAAATACTATTTTTGCATTTGAGAGAAATGGTGTTTTTAAATTTTTCATTTATTGTGTAAGTTTTGCAAAATTTGATTAAATTAAACATGATTATTTTTCCCTCGCTTAAATCATGACAAAAACAAATCATGCCCAAAATAATTTTCTTCAAGTGACTAAAAAAACACTACTTGAAATGTAATGTAACTACTTGAATTTATATATTTATATGACCTTGAAGAAATTGAACATAATAATTAGATTGAAAGAAATAACTACTTTAAAATTAAGTTTCAAAATACGTTAATTAATTTAGAGCAGTTTGTTATATGAACATATTTACATTTAAATTTTAATATTTTTTTTGATAAGATATCAACATGAAAACGTAAAGTAAATTTATATTCTTAAAAATTATTCTTATATATATTATATTAACCATATATTAATAATATTCTCATACATATTATATTAATATCATATTATAAATATTCTCATACATATAATAAAAAAAATATATTCTCATACAAATTTCTTATTTCTCTTCAACACAAGAAGGAAGAATTAAAAGGAAAGTTTTGCCTAAAACAATGAAATCCCCACTCAAGAAGCAATTAGAATAGCCTACGAGCATTAAGTTAATTACGAAATATATTACTATGAAAAATAATTAATTGCACGAGGACCAAAAATCAATGTGGAAAGTTAATGAGCTTTTGTTGAGTTTCCTTAGGCAAAACAAAGTCAGAAAAATCTAACATAAGGAATGGAAATAACTGAGTAAGATAACATAAATAATTCACTCACATAATTCTTAAAACTAAGTAAGTGTTTATTGTTTTAAAAGAGAATTTATAATTAACGAGGAAACTAATATATTAATAGCAAATGACTAACTGACATTTTATGAATTATCTTACTGATCTCCAAGATTTTAATACAAAGATATTTTATTTAAGCATCAATAATATTGTTGATATAATTATATATTAAATTTATTTTCTAGATTTTACTCTTATTTTATTAGTATCAAAAATAATTGCAATATGACAATGATCAAAAGAAAAAATTAATGTGGTTTTGGACACTTACTGTATATGTATACAAATTATTTTCGAAACAATAATCGATTTTATGTTGACACAAAACTTATCTAAGTAAATTATTAGATAAAGCATGCGTGTTATGATATTTTGAATAATCTATATACATAAATTTATTCTTAAATTTTAAAGATAAGCATGTATTTGTGTTTAAATTTAATTCTGATTAACATGTTTTTTAATAATGAAGCAGTTGCTTAATTCCATTGCATTTTGTTTAGTTTATTTTTAATGTCATTTTATATCGGCCATATTATAGAACCAAGCTAAAATAACTGATGCAAAATCTCAGAAATAAGCTAAAATAATGATGTTTAAAAAAAATTCTAAATACAATTTTCAACACATTAGAATAAAATAACCAAGTTTCTGAAATAATCATAAAATGGTTGTATCCAAAATTAATTTAATCAATTGAATTTTATTTTAAAAAAATCGTTAATAATTTAACCAATTTTGATATATTATTATAATTTAGTTACTATTTAAGTAATAAAAATTTGAAAATAAAATTAATTATTTCTGAAGTTAAATGTGTGTACATATTTATCTTCAAAGGTACAACATATTTCTATTATTTTATATGGTTTCATGGAATTTTCTTTTGATATAAATCTTTATATTAATCACTGCAACTTTATTATTGTGCATCTTTTAAAAATATCCAATTTCAAACTAATACGCACATTTGTAATTAATATCATTATAAAGCTAATTTTTTACCCTTGAGCAAGTTACATTAGCCTATTTGCCGCAACAAGGCCGGAATTTGCTACTCATTTTATCGTTACCCGTTGGGCACTTGGGAACTAAGTCACGGAAGTACGAGTAGCATCGCCCGCGCCACCACAAACCAGCTATAGGGAGGGCCACATTCATCCATAATCTGAGGAAAGGACAAGAAACACAGAGAGAGAAAGAGAAAGTACATCCATGCCCGAGCCGGGATTCGAACTCAGGTCCTCCCAATCCGTAGTCAGTTACGCTAACCACTGCACAGGTTGGGCAGCTTATAATGCTAATAATATGAGTAATGCGTGAAATAGTATAAATGAATAAAATTAATATCTCTATTTTATTTCTTATATATTTTGATGTAAATTTTTAGATTAAAAATTTAAATTTTGTTAATTTAATTGAGCACAGCGTTGTTCATTCAATCTCATTTAAGATAATCCAAATCCGTTAACAAAATAATGTTCTATTTATGTGAATCAAATTGAAAGGAAATTATTCTAAGCAAATGCTTTTGATAAACAACCAAGTGTTCATGGAATAAAAGAAATGTGACTTGCGTCTGTAGAGAGTTTAACGTCTCTCAAAATCATCAATAATCTTGTTACTCAAATAATGGCATTACGTAAGAAAGAATTTCTCTTTACGTTGTTGTATTCATTTGAGCTTTTTCTTCCATTTGAACTTCAAACAAAATGCATAGAATAGAAGGAAAGCAATTATAATTAAAAGACTTTTCTCAATCTATTTCCTTTCTACAAAAGATATTTAAGACATTTTGCAAAGCAGATTTTTAGTGCTCCTATTCTTACATAAGAAAGTAAATTTCAGCACTTTTTCTAGATTACTTTAACTGCATTTTCTCTGAATTTTTAATAAAAAACGTTTCCAATTACTGCTTAATTATCACTCTCCTGGGAACATTTTTTAACGTCTGCCCTTGAACTGTTTGATCATTAATTACACCCTTCACTTTTATAATTGCTTTGGATCTTTAAATTTCGAATATTTATTTTTTAAGAAAATTGATAAATTAATCAAATTGCTAGAGGTTTCAGTTTTCTTCACTCGTGACTTATATGAGTGTTGAAATTTCACATATTTTATAACACTGAAAAATCAAAGAGTATTTTTAATTAAAATTTTGACAAAATTCAATTATTTGAAATATTTTACTTTTAAGGAAAAAAGAAAGCTAATATTTCTTTGTTAATAAATTACTATTATTTTCATTAAATAATAATAAAAATTGGTTTAGTATAGATGATACTTTGTTATGTATTAGTTACAGAATTTTATGTTGTTGTTGTTACTTATGATACTTGGCAAAGTCAAGCGACCAATCAGGGAGTGGGTGTATGAAGTCAGAAAATGCGTCTTCCATTTTTTAATACAGCACCCTCATACGAAGTTTGAAGTGCGACTTTGGTTAATAGGTAACAGCACAATCTTGGTCTTCAAATTTAGAGATTGAAGCCAGAGAAGACCCGTTGCGTGGTTCCAGCCACCCTCCAGAGATATTCATTTGGAATGGAAAAATGGAGGACATTGCGCCCTGATATATTCCACGTGGCCCAGTCAATATTGGTGAATACGACGTATCTACGGCCCTTCACATAATTTTATGAAACTCTTATAGAGAAAATTTTAACCATTTGCTATTTTATATAGAATTTAAGTGTATGTTTGTGTAAAAATAATAAGAGCTAAAATGTGTAGAAATGTTTTTTAATGCATTTTATCCTAAAAGAACAAACTTTAAATCTACAACAGAAACGTTTTTTAATACAATTAAAATTAAACTGTGATCAAAAAAGTAATCAACAGAGCTACTTAAGTATTTTATAATAATATAAATATATTTTTTAGTCAATTATGATAATTATAAAAACATATAACGTTAATATTATACGGAACATACTATTATATTGCCTTTTATCTAATATATAAGTATATGTTAAATAAAAGACAATGTTTACATTTTAATTACGTGTAATTACAGATAAAGTCTGTTTCTAAAATAATTATTATTTTAATAAAAATATATTTGAAATTCAATGCAATAAGTGCATGTAAATGAAATACATAGACTGTGTAAATAATCCACAGTATTTTGTAGTATTTGTGATTATAATACTGTATCAGTACAAATAGTATACATATATTAATAATAATGGGTGTTAAAACAATATGTAAACATTATTATTTAAAATTATTACTTAGCATATCAATTAACTGAAAGATATTTGACTAACATCGCTTTAGTTTTATACCTTATGCAATTAACCGAGTTATATATAATTGTCAAATATCAAAATGTAATACATTGCTTTGTTTTGATCGTAAAAAAATGTTAACTCTGAAACTGAATAAAACACATAGGAAATCAATTAAAATATCCTTTATTTAATGTATAACTTGATCTATTTGAAGCTGTACTCTATTTTTCAAATCATGGACTATTTGACTGTTATCAATTATTCAAAATAGGTTACAAACCACTATAATCATCCACGCCTACAGCAACAGTGCAAAAGAGATTGAATTAATACCCGAAATGTTAAATATTCAGTTGCTGAAGATATACACGTATTAATTACAATCCCTATAAATATGTGGCTTATAACTGTGGTACGTTTAATTTTGAATTAAAGTGATTATATGAAATAATTATAATCGGAAAACAATTAATGCATTTATATAATTAGTAAAGATAGTTGTGAAATAATGTGTTTTCGTATTTATATATTTTCTCCACAAAATAGGAATTAAATGAACTTATATTGGAAAAGTGATCTTCTATTATATTGTTTAGACTATATCCATTGCAAAATAAAAATTTTACAAAATATTTCATGTTATTTTAGTTACATTTTTTTTAATTACAAGAAATAATTTTCAGATTTATGAAACTATAATTGAAGTATTAGAATCATATTATAGATAAAAAAAATCATTGTACAATCATAAATTTGAAAAATAAGTATTACTAAGTTAGAAAGTAATTGATATTTAAATATAAAACAATAAAACTTTGCATTGCAGTATTGAATCATAAATTGTATAAAAACATTGGAAATTCTAAATAACATTCATACATTACTTACCCTGGAAGTTTAAATCAAGCTAAGGGCATAGCATGCAAAAATTAAGCAATTATGTATACAATCATTTTTTTTTTTCAAATTCAAAATAAATTATAAGGAAAATCAATGTAATTCCTAAAAATATTTGCAGAAAATAATCAATGTACATAGAAATTAAATTATATTTGTTTCATCTTCTGAAAAACATTGTCGCAAATAGTTATGAGAATACACTTAGTGAGAGTTCATATATGTATGTATAGATGAAATATTTCTACACATGTAAAATCTAATTTGATTTATTTTGCTTAGTTGGTTTGTTAATTTCTTAATGGTCATTTTCGACATCTGCATGATCCAGAATAGTAATATTTAATTAATTAAAAGAAACAATACCTTTAGTGTAAAAGTAAAAAGAAATAATACCTTTAGTGTAAAAGTAAAAAGAAATAATACTGTACAAAATTGAGATTTTTTTCCAACTTATTGATCGGGTACATATATTACATAAAAATCTTGAGAAATTCAAGTTGAGTAAAATTTTCAAGATAAAAATTATACATGTACGAATGTCTGAACATTTATGAGAAATTATACATTACAGGCTAAATTAAATATTTTTTTTAAAAATATCTAATAAAAATTGACTAATATACTAGCTGGAGGGAAATTTAGTTTCTTGTGTTTTTTCTTATTACATCATAACTTTTAAAATAATGGCTATGAAACAACAATAAATATTTTACCAATATACACTGCAGAAATTAAATATAGACAATTATTATTTGATTTGAAGAAAAAGTTAATTTTTTTTACAAATTAATATTCTGCAACCAAAATATTGAGTACCTTCCATCAGTGACATCGGCCCAATTTATATTTATTATAAATATGTAATCATATTATTTATAAGTTTATAAGTTAATTTACAAGTTAATTTATATTGAAAAAGTAATTTTAATTCTTAAATACATGGTTGAGTATCGAGTGCAGTGTTACATTTATATTTCAAAATCACAACAGTTATTTTAAGCATTATCACTATAAAACAAATCAAATTCTGTTTAAAAATAATGAATTGCATTTATAGCAGTACTTTCTCAATTGCTTTTATAATAATTTATAAGAGATTGCCATATTAATAAAAAGAATATGGATTTTGATCAAACCAATTGCAGAAGGATCTATGAATTAGCTTTCAGACAACATTTCCTTCATTCAATACATATTCAGGATTTAGATCATTATTACAATTCTAATTCTAATTAAATTTGTACGTTTTGGTCAAACTAACCTTCATATGCGGTGACTAACTAAATGTATAACTACCTATATTTAAAGAAATTGTGAATGTGTTCTTATTTATTTGGTAATTTTCATCAACATGCTTTCTGACAATTAGTTACTTATAACGTTTTTCTAAATTTAAGTTTATAAAGTTTTTATTGTTTCTTATACTATTATTTGACTTCATTGATCTCAGTAAATTTTCCTAATACTGGGAGCATAAATTTATGTTGCACACAATATTTTTCATAGTTCCACCGATGATCTGGATACCCCATCAACTGATATTTTCTACTCTTGGAGATACAGTTTCCTTGGACTGTTATACTGAGGCTTTTCCAATGTCCATAAATTACTGGACAAAAGCGGACAGCTGTAATATACTTCATCCAAATGACAAGTACACTGTAAGCATTTCTGATAATATCTATCAAGTAAGCATGAAGTTGGTCATTTCGGATATTGGAAAGGAGGATTTTGGTGTTTATAAGTGCATAGCTAAAAATTCACTGGGATCAACCGAAGGAGTTATACGACTTTTTGGTAAGTTGGAAATATTTTTATATTAATATAACTTTTTTCTATTTTATTTATGAGATATCTAATATTTATCCAACGATCATGAATGAATATTTAAAAAGAACAAATAATTTAAAACATTTTTATATATATTAGTTGAAATGCCATAAATTAATAAAATAAAATTATAGCATATTAATATGTAAAATATTAACTTTTTAATAATTTCATGAGTAATAAAATGATTTAAGGAATATAAATTTATTAGATAATTGAGCTATGCAAATTTTAATGAAGGTATATATATTGCTTAGATTTCAACATCTTTGTTTTTTCCACGATATTCATATCAAGGAAATGGTACAGTAAACAAAACTTTGTGAATGATCGTCAAAATCAAGATCACATAAATGCAGTAAAACTCTAACTTTCAAGCTTGAAGCATGAATTTATTATTCAAACAGTACAGTGTCAAAGAGTAATACGATATTGATACTAAGTAAAATATAGGAACTACTAAAAACACCACGGGTGAAATAGAATTAATACTTGTAGCATGAAAAAAGCTAGTTAAAAACAAAAATATTTCAATTAATAGATAATATATTAATGAGATTTTAACATTTTAAACAATATTTTAAATGATGTGCAAAAAATGACATTTCATTTAGAGCTATTAGCTGTTATTAATTGCTGTTACTTTTTATATTTCTGCTTTTCTATATCATAGATCCATTTTAAATAATACCCACGACGTGATATGTTGCTAAAATTTGATAATAATGGAATTATATAATACAATTCTAATTTTAATATTGTTGCTTTTTCACTTTTATTGAGATTTTTACATTTTCCTCCAACAATTGTTTTTCTCTTGCACTTTTCAAGAAATTTTAGATTCAGTTTCAAATGTACTTCTATGTTTTTCTTGAGTATTTTTCAGTTATGCAAATGGTAACGGTTGCAGGGAGCATTATTCTATGAAATATTTGTAAATATCATGAAAATATGTTAATTTAAGTTTTACACTTCACTTCAATAATTAGAAAAGATAGAATTTAGTAAAAAAAATAACTATTTTCATAATTAACTATACTTATGGAGACTGTTCCCACTTTATAAAACATTGAAAAAAAATAAATACTACAAATAAAGAAGACATTTTAAAATGGTATTATTGTCTTACAAATTTCTAATAAAATTTCTGAAAATTAATTTAATACTTGTATTAAATATGTATAACACATTCACAAGTGCATTCCTAATTTTCTTCAATCTTTGTTTTCATAATAAAATAACAAACAAATCAAAATAACTTATTTTTATTGATTATAATTGTCTATCAATCGTATTCAATGTATCGTATTTACAAACATTTATAAGATTAAATATTATATTTAATATTGAAGTTAAATTTCACATGCCCTTAATTTGATTTTAGAGAATACATAACAAAACATTTTTCCGGAATATTTCTCAAGGAGATCCTAACACAAATAAAGCTTTAAATGTCTTCTTTTTGAAATAGAATTCTGCTCCATATCTCTCTTTGAATCCGATAGAGAAATTGATATCTGTTTTTGATAATAAAAAAAAACATATGATGAAAGAATACAAAATGTTACTTTGGTGACTGGTCACAATATTTCTTAAGTCCTACTATTGATTTAACAATAAGAATCATCGATATGATATGACGTGAAAACATAGAAGATTATAGCTTTTTCAAAATATTATACTTTCTCAAAACAAAAAGTACTGAGGCAATGTACAAATGATACATCCTATTTTAATGATGTTATATTGATTTGTAATAACTATAATCTTTCTTTTATGCTACAAATTGTTTTTTAAGTAATTCTAATAGATTATGAACTACAAAATTAAAATTGACAAAGTAATTCATTTTTGTAGGCAAAACGTTTTTAAATTTTTAAACTAAGAATTATTTTCTATCATTTATTTAAAATAATAATGCTGTGTCATTTGTCAAAAAAAATATTTTAAGGGAAATATTGACAAATATTAAAATCTGAAATATGTTTTCTCCTTACAAGAACTTTAAATGCTTATTTAGAATGAAATCAATTCAAAAATCTAAAAGAGAATTTTATTTCAAATTCAAGTTAAAATTTCCATGTAACATTAAGAATGTGATTCTGTACATATGTTATGAAATGAAATAAAAAGAAATTATTTCCCAAAATGAATATTTATTCAAGCATGCCCTTTTTGGTTTTAGGATTTAGGAATCCAAATATGCTTTATGTAGGAATTTGCTTATCTTAAATTCTTTAAAATACAAAATAGGAATTTACACAATATCTTAAATTTATTCATATAAATATTTATTTAAGTATTAAGTAAATACATATAAGCTCACTGTAAATAACCAATGTTATGTACTGAATTACAATTTTGAAAACCAACAGTAGAATTTTTTTAAATGTATTTACGAATATTTTTCAGCAACTATAAAGATTAAATTTTTTATTAAAATGTTCATACATACAGAAAAACAAAATTTATTGATATAAAAAAATTATTCAATAATGAAATTAAAATTTTTTTTAATAAAATTTTAATGAAAGTTCATTTTAATATATTATACGTGCTCTACATACTCCAAAATCTAAATATTTATAATCGTGCTTTCTTAAGATGTTACTATACATTATATATATAAGATAAATATAAATCCTTAATTCTGTTGATTAATTAAAAAAGAAAATTTTAGATACAAAGCATATTTAGTAATTTAATAATATTTGATGACATTTTTATAATGTAAACTATATATCAATAATTGTTCTAAGAATATTCAATCTCATTAGTCCTCTAATATATTTTAAGATATACAATATGGAAAAAATATTGAATATTTCTCCATTGGAATATGATTTGTGCATTTTAAAATTAAGAATGATAGGATTTTTTTAAGCATTTGAATGCATAATTATGCAAATAAGTTGTATTAAAATATTAGTTTACATTATTTTCTATGGTAATACAAAATGTGTAATTTATTTACGATATTTTAACAAGAGCGTTCCATGAAATTAAACATTACCCTCAAATCTAACAAACACTTGCTTCTTACATCATGAATAGTCTAGTAACTGAAAGTTATTCTTAAGGCTTCTTATGCATGCACTCGAATGTGTCTTTCAAAAAGTTTTCATATATCATATCCACCAGACGTAACGGATGATACCTAAAAGTTTTTCAAAGACACATACAGATCTACAGTAAATCATAAATTACAAACCAAGATTTTGTTTTTAATTAATAGTTGGAATTAGGTATGATATTCTGTTTCAAATAGCACGCACACACACACACACACACACATTCTTATTTCAAAATAGTATTCAGTAATTTTTCCATTATGACATTATAAACTTTTTCACCATAAATTTTTGTTAAATAATTACTTTATTCCAAATATATGAATTCACTCATCTTTATTAATGAAATTATTGATTTAAACAAGTTCCTAAAATAAGTTTAATTTATGACTTCACTGAGAGAAAGAAAGAAATTAAACATAAACATTCTATTCTAACAAATATATGCAAATTCTTAACTTGTTTTGTTCTCAAAATTTTTCGAGAGTTTTGCAACGTTTGAAAAATATAGAAAACGTTCAAATTAGACTATTGAAACTTTTGCAAATGCTTAAAAATTTTATTTACTAGTAAATTAAAAAAATTGAAATATTGATTGAAATTGTTTGTAATTTGATTGAATTGAAATATTGATGAATTGTGAAAGCATTATTTAAAGAAACAATGTAAGTATTTAGAATGTTCATTATTGCAAAATCAATTATTCCTATTAATTTACTTTAAAAAATTAATAATTATAAAAGTATGGCTTCGAATCAATGATCAAGAATTATAAGAAAATTATTTGTGATTGTTATTACGCTGTGACAACTAAATATATTTAACTTTATATAAAATCTTTACCAAAAAACAAAATATTTGTATGCTTAAATTACCTTTTCCTATTAATATATGCTTTACGTGTCGTCAATCAATGTTGAGTTACAACCACCAAAGCACAGTGTTATGACAATAGTTTTAAGAGGACTCGGTTCCTGAATATATTGATATTTACATTAATTACGAAAAATGCTTGGTAAAAAAATTCTTTTCAGGTTCCTAAATACTAAATTAAATTTCCAAAACTACTGAATAAGAAAATAAGTGTATTATGATTTATCAAAATTAAAACAGATTTTATTGTTCTTTAATGGTAGAACATCATCAATAGAAAAATAATTTCCTTAGTTCAGTTTCTGCCACTTTGAGAATGGAATGAAAAAGGTCACTTTCATGCTTTCTTCATTTACTTACCTATGGACAGATTTTTACGAAATTTTTATGACTACTGATTTTAAGAAATATTTACAAAATATTTTATCATAAGTCGAAATGTGATGGGTATTCAAATACTTATATAGACTTATCAATTAATTTGCTTTATCAACGATAAAAAAACTATAACAATTTTAATTATACTGGTTTCAACAATAATCCATTTGATTTGTTTGGATGCTTGATATTTTGTGACAAAGGCATATAATATTCAGTAAAGAAAAAGTAAAAGGAGTATTTTAATCAGTAATGAAAATATATTGCTGGGAAGACTAAAGGGAGATTTTTGCTGAAATTTTTCTCATCCTTTTTTTATATAAGTAATAAAAATAATCTTTCTTAACTCAACTTTTGGTATAACCATATAAAATAGCCTGTTTCTTTGTGTGATGAATTCACTCACAATTTTGTGTAATTTGCCACAATATTTTAATGACAGCAATTAAAACAAATAACAAAAATATTTTTACAATACATATTTTGGCTTAAAATACAAATTTATAATATCTTAAAATTCTCTTCTTTTAAATATTGTTTTATCTTCTAATAATAATATACTTTAAGATGCTTTTTGAAAAATTATTTTGTCAACAATGAATTAAAACCAAACCATTAAATAAACTAGAGAAACAATCAGTATATGAAATCTTAAATCATGTTGATTTTAAATTATGAATTTTTTATATATTTATTATTATTTTTTTTTTGGTTTATAAGCAATATATAGCACTTAATTTATTTATTTTTAAGAAAATTAGTATATTTTTTATACAAATAATTGAGTTGACATTCATAACGTATTACAATTGAATTGAATATTCCAAACAGTTAGTTTTTTTTAATTAAGGATTTAAGAAAAAACAAATGTTGCATTTTTACTTTAATTTTTTAGTTTATATAAGCATTATAAGTTCATCATTTTTTTCAAATTTTCTTATGTAAAGTACAAGTTAATTAAAGCTTTCTTTTAAATAAATATACCAGATAAACAATTGTGCATTTAACAATTATTTGTTAAATTTTGCATTACTTAAAAGTATGCTCAATAACAAATTATAAGAACCAAGAAAATATCAGAATCAATTGTAATTAAATATTTAGAAATGGATAATTTAAGGAAACTATTCCTATCTCAATTACACATAAACTAACAGTAGGCCTAACTATTTTCTTATAAGATATAAGGTTATTAAAGCAATTCCATATCATTAAATTGTTTTCCCCCAATAACCTAGGAGAAAAGTTTCATACAAATATGATATCCTAAAATATTAAAACTGAATACTTTAATATTTAGCACTTAAGTAAATTATTTTATTTTAATTATAATTCTTTGATATTATTGAACAAACATGTTAGACTTATCCAAGCGAAATTGTTGACCAGCTGATGAACATAGTATTCAAATGATAAATGTGTAATTCATTGTTCATTGATTAACGTGAATAATATATTGTTTAGTAAAATACCGCAATCTTAATAAGTATTACCAATTCTTAAGTTGAGATCTTTGGAAATGGACTTTGAAATTGCCCTTAAATACTTTTTTGTAATGAACTTCATACGTTTATTTTCAAAAATTGAAAACTTTTTTCAGATAAATCATATATGTGTTTTCAAATAAATGAAGAATACCTCATAATTATAACACATTTCCTTAAATTTAAATATATTATAACAAGAGCTTTTAAGCAATTTTACCTATCTGCTCTTCTGAAAGCAAAGCAGCTCACAATACAAATATAATATCAGGTGTCAAATCAAATAAATTATAAAATGTGTAATAACTCTTAAATTATAGCTTTAATGCTTTAATTTGACATTAAAATATATTCCGAAAAATCTATTTTTAAATTCTCTTTATAAATTTCAACTTAATTTGAGGGTGCAAACTTACGAACTTTTTCTTAATGATGCAATTAAAATGTTTTTGTCGTGATTATACTTTTCATCCAATCAACTAAGCATAGGGTACTAAGAAACTTTTGTTTTAAAAAACGGGATTAATATCCAGAATCAAATTTCCTTCAGAATATATGAATTTAAAATTAGTTACTTTTCAATCTTTTTATTTCTGCTAGAGAAAATGCATTAAACTTTCATATAAATTGAATTCAAAATATAGTGTGTTTGTAAACGAATCCAAGTATCCTTACTCGTATCATTACTTCCAATTCATGCTTACCATTGGAAACTACATATATTTCTCATAATATATTCAAGTTGAATTTATTACGAACACACTGAACTGTTTTCTGAGTTTATTCAAATCGGAAATAATAAATATTTATATTCAAATGAAGGCAATGCATTATTCATGACAAACGGTTCTGAAGATTTGAGACATTTTTTTTTGTGTATTAAAGTCACTACTTTTGTATTTTTTCTGAAGTAATTAATTACTATATATAACTATATATAAAATATCAAATATTATCCCATATAAAATGCTTGGGTTTATTAAGCAATACTATTTTTTAAACTAAAAGTCAAATTTAAGAAGAAATGGAAAATTCAATATTTTATTACATCTTCAATTTTTTAATATGAACAGAAAGTAATTCTATTTATATAGATTAATTCATATATGTATATGTATCAATGTATATATGTAAATGTGGGTCTTTGTATGAACACTAGACAAATTTAACCAATGCAAAATATTTTCTTCCGCTCTTCCACACAGAATGAACAGTTTGATTTTTATCAAGTCTGTCTGTTTTAGATGCCATCATCCAAATTAGCACATAGATGACCTTAAAAATTAAATTTGTTGCTTTGAATCAAACCAGGTGATTGCGTCCATTTGATCCTTGTCTTATCAAATTAAAATTCCGCTTTGCATGAATGGAAGCATTATTCCGTTGACGCAGAAAAATGGCTTGTCCAAACAGTTGCTAGAGTTAATGAAGCATATTATTTCTAAAATATATGAATTCACAAAGTATGCCAAAAAACAATCATTAATTTCCCTTCCAAACAAATTGCATATCTTTTAGAAAAACAACTCAAAACTTGGACATTATCACAATGGATGCAATAAAATAAAATAATATTTAATGCATTTACCAGATCAACATATATCCATCAGAGTACTACATCATGTAGAATCACATTTTAACATTCTACATGAACCTTTTTCTTTACTTTAATTTATAGTACTGTGTTCGTATTCCATTGCAAATGTCTGCAGCATCAGCAGGTTTGATAAGTGGAATTATTGGTAGCAATGCAACTATCAAAATTATACACTATCATTTTGGTAGACTTTGCCATTACTTAAATTTTGCTTGTGATCCAAAGCAGAAATCTTCCGTAATTTTTAAAGAAGCGTTTTGAGATTATTTCGCATAAAATATGATAGATGTTTCCTGCAATGATGAGTAATTTTCTTTAGGAAATCAGAATGTCAATTCAGTTCCTTAATTCTATTTGACTATAAAATTGTTCTTTTTGGATTAACACATTATTATTTGTAGAGAAATCATTCTTAGACAATATCCAGTTTCATTGGCTTATACCATCATATGATTTTTTAATAGGTTGAAATAATTTCATTCATTTTGCTTTTAGAGAAAAAAGGGTGTATTTCATACTTTCTTTTATCTAATGTATGACATCAGTACACTCGCTAGAGAGTACTGATGTCTAAGTGCACTAACGCCATACCGAATTCTTTTTATAAAGAAGGGCTGCCTGATTATTTTAGTCACATAGCTTATATGACATTCAAAACAAATATAATAATTTAAAACATACTTTTCAAGTTTCTTACCATTTACTTTTTTAATATTTAATTATTTTTTTTAGATTTAGAGCTGAAATGACGATGTAAAAGGAAAGGGAATATATAAGTTTAATACATTAAATAAAATACAGGAAAAATAGTTAACCGATGAAAATAAAAAATGTATGTAAAAACAATTATTTAAAATATACAATGTAAAACTGGTAATTTTATATAAAAATCAAATGAAACTCAACATTTAACATTATGAACAAGATAGGCTTAATATATTTTATTTTAAATATATGATTGACTAAATTATTTCATGAAAAAAATTCAAAATGTTATTTATTCATACATTTTGTATCAGAATATATGCATATGAAATTTCAATTGTTCTTTGTAATAAAACTATTTCTCCAATATTTTAATATTAGATTTTAAACATCATAAAAATTTAATTCTCTTTTTTGCTTAATGTTTTTAATTTTTGCTGTTTCCTAATACAGAAGATGTTTTTACAATCTGCTTACAACAATCAATGGTCTGCAGAAAAATTTTGAATCCTGAATTTAAGGACATGAATGAGAGTTTAAAATACTGATGATTTTTTTTTCTTTACTTTTAAAATCTTCATCTTCTTAATACAATTTCATTTATTTGAGCAAATTTTTTTTGAGTCCGACTAATTATTATAGCATTACATTTTTGCTTCACAATATTTTCAATAACAAATTTGCCACATTTGTTATTGATTAACTTGATGCAAGAAGCATTACAATCAATCTCACATTGCAGGTATATTATTGTTAGATTTTTGATAGTCATTTGTTGTTATTTGGTTTAAATATAATTTTCGAACACTAATTTTACCAATTATTTTATGACCTATTCATATACATTTTAGTGTGCTTCACAAAAACTTAAATATTTTACACTGTGCTTACGTTTCTGAACAATTATTCTCAGTAAATCAAATCGATAAATTTACATAAACAAAATCTTGATAAATTTCAGTCAAAATGGGTTATTACATATCATATGAAATTAATTTCTGACATGAGAAAAATTCTAATTTTTATTACTATTAGCTTACTTCTTTTTTATTAATTATTAAATCTTTATAAATTCATAATATTATATTTCACTTATTAAAGTTTTAAATTCTAACGAGCTTTGGATGCAAATTTTAATGTGAAATCTGTTGCTGAAGTATATTTATATAAATGAAAAAATATTTAAAGCCAATAAAATTCCTCCTTTAAAACAGAAAATCGTTCTTAAGTTCATTTTAACTCCTTTCCATGAGCATATGAAATAACCAATGAGGCAAGAATCTTTTCGATAATTGCAGAATTTGATGATGACGAATCGATCCTTCTTTCATTTCGTAACAACTTTTACGATGGCCATGTTTCTTCCCCTTCTTTTTATGTTTCCCTACAGCCCAAAGTTTTTTATTCCGTCATTTGTGTCCAGTTCAATGCATCGAACTTTTCTCACTCAATATATTGTCTTATCGCTTTTTTCATTAACCCACAGAGACCAAGCCTCCAACACCCAAGCTGAGAAATAGAAATGAGGATGAAGAAAAAGAAGAAGATGAAGAGAATAGTAAGTTAGATCATTTTCTTCAATTTCGTCACCTTTTCTTTTAATTTCATTCTCCTTTGGAAATTCTTTTCTTTTTGTTTTAAAGTGGTGGAAAGGAATATAGCTTTAATTAACTTCTGAAAAGTTAGCAAGGAGAAAAGTTTAGTTTCTAATATATAGAGCACTGTTAGCTTATTTTTTGCACATGTGATAAAAATGTATCATTCATTAGGCGCTGAAAAATAAAATGAAGTGTAGTATATTTTTATTTTAACTTCTTTGTAATTTGTTTTGGAAATAAAATAAACATTTTGAGTATATCTTATGTAATTTTTCTAATTATCGTAAGAGAATAATTAACAATTGCATGAATAACAAATTGAATTTATGTAATTTAAAGCATTCTTATTTGGATAATGTTCAACATAAAACATGCAAATATATCATGTTAAATATTTTTAGATATTTAAGTAAAAATATAAATTATTATTTATTAATAATATATGATTATAAACTTTACAAATTAGTAATTTTAAATAGATTATTTTAAAGAATATTTACTTGATTAATATGATATTTAAGTATACTGCTATAATTCTGATGTATATGTCTCCAAATACTTTTCATTTGTCTCTCAAAACTTTCTATCCAATTATATTTTAGGAATTAAAAATATCAAATACTACATGAGAAATTTAAATAACAAAAACTTAATCACCATTAACGTTAAATAATCTTTGCAAAGTTTCAAAGTTCACAGTTATAGTTTGGACAAATGAATAAATTCACATTATGAAAATGGAGTTTTCGAATTTTTACTCTAATTAAATTTCTTTTTATTTTTTAAGAATTTTTTTCTTAAAATTTATAATTATAATAATCAGTAGTGATTGCTTGTTCTGGTAAATTCTTCTGTTTGCTTTACAAGAAATAAATATAATTCCAGTAACTTAATTTGATATGTTACTTTGGTCACATTCAATTTAAATTCTTGTCTAAATTTATTATATGCTTTCAGATATAGTTATTAATAATGAGAAAATTCGATATGTAAAGTCGAAAAGATAAAAAAAAAATATTATGATCTTATTTGTGTAAGGCATTACAATGATTTATTTTATTTATTGTTAAAAACCCTATTACATTTAAAATGTCAGATTCCGGTATTAAATGGTTTCCGATTTATCATTTTAACGAGGTGATCAATCACTCCCTTGAATGCTCACATGATTAAGCAAAAATAAATTACTCTTGTGGCAGAGTAAAGATAACATTAACGGCATTATGGCTGCTTTACAATGTAACCGGAGTATTATTGAGTATATAAAGATATGTTTATTGAATTTAATACCTTAAATTTCAATGCAAAATATTGAAAATAAATTATTTATATTAAGCAAAATGAATACATTATGATTTTCAACTCTACTCATAATAATAAAATGTAAGCATAATAGTAAAAGTACAATAGTAAAGATAACGCTAAATACATGAAAATTATCAGAAATGAATTAAAATAAGCAGATACTAGAAATTAAAAAATCAAATTTTAATGAATAGTATTTTTAGATAATATATATTTACGATTTGAATGTTTTCTTAGTTAATCAAATGGGAGATATTACTTTTAATTATTTTTCTTTGTTCCAAATTTAATATATTTTCTAAATTTTTTCATTGTAAGTGCACATGTGTGTGGTTGAATAAAACTTTTATGACACATAACTTAAAAAAATATCAAAAAAATAATTTAAATTAAACACAATACATAGTAAAATTCAAACATATTTAAAATTCTATGATAGGAATTTATTTGCTATCAGAGAATTTTTCTAACTAACTTTTTCTAGCACTTGCATCAGGTTGTCTCAAAAACATATACACTATAATTTAATTAGTAGCCAAATTATCAGATAAAAAGAGCCACGATTGCAGTTAAACTATTAAATATGTATATTTTCAGAAAATAATTGTATTAATGTGCGCTTGAATATGTTACTTGATTTTGAAAATTGTTGGAGAAAAAAACTGGCATTTAAGTATATCAGCGATTTTATTTTTCCTATCAGCGATTTTATTAATCCTAGAATTATAAAAATATATTCATATGCTACATCTCTGTTAGCAAATTTATGATGTACCTGTAGATTTTATGTAACGATGAAAAATTTAACTATTATTAATGAAATATTAAAAATATAAAATCTAATGATGTTTTGGTTAATCATTACTTAGAAAAAATTCAGAGCTGTTCTGAGCAGAAAATCACGAATAAATTCCTTACAGGTTTCTAAATACTATAGAAAAACTTGTTTATATTTCTTTTTGCTTTTTAAAGCTGTTGATCTGTGCAAACTTATGTTTAGAAGACATATTTTAGGAAATTATTGCAAGTATTAGTTCGATGAAATTGTACTCAACAAATTTTAAACAAATTACATGCATATTGATTTTCGACTAAAAATAATCAATATTCAATAAATATTAATAATATTTAATTATATATGAGCACTTTGAGATCAAATGGTTAACATTACACAAGGGATGTTGTCTTATTATTAAGTGTACTATATTTGAAGTGCCTGCCCTTTTTATTTTTATGGAATAAATGATATTATAAAATGTGACATGATAAATTGAAATGTTCTTTTTATTATGAAGGTAAAAGCAACTCATAATTTCAGTGGGAAAAATATTAATGAAACAGTACTAGAATGATAAGAACCTATTAGAGAGACTAAATCTTGAATTAAGAAACCCATTTTTTTATTAGAATTAAAAATATTTGAGGGAAAAATATAAAGAAAGATTGTTTACTAAGAAATTGTGGGCTTGTGAGCTATAAAAATGTTCAAAATATAATTCATTTTTTAATAATGTCAAACTCCCGTATCCATTCTGTTTGTCAAATTTTCAAATGATCATGTCATCATTTTCTCATTTCCCAACCAGATTTTTTTTTATATGTGAAAACTTCTTGATTTTGAAGAGAACAAAGATTTAAATAAAATCACATTTAATTGTCTAAGTAAAAGCATTTATTCTTCTATTAAAATTTCATAACTTTGCTAAAATAATGGTTGAATTCTAAAAAATAATGGTAAAACTATATTTAAGCTTATTCCCTTGGCGATTTTTGTTTCGCGTCATGCCTGTTCCCACTGAACACCAAACACATATGACGGTTAAAACATAATGAAATTGCAATGAAGACAATATAAGCAAAGCTTGACAATCTACCATGATCTCAACTTGGCGAGAATCAAGGAGGCACTCTCAAGTATAGGCTAACCAAAATAATGTTGTCGTCAAAAGAGTGTGATGTTTCTATGCAACAAAACTTTTATTTACCTTTAAACAACTTTCACTTTAAAATTGATTTGTAAACATCTAGAATATTTTTATCGTTCTCGACAAAAATCTTTTATTTAGCTACGTGTAACCAAATAATGAATAATCAATATTTTTAAATTCAAGTAAGAATGTTTTAAAAATATCAAATAAATAATAAAATATCACTATAATTTACTTTAAATGAAATTGCAGTCACAGAAATGTTATTTTTTAATTGAAACTCTACAGAATTACTCTCCGATGATATAATAATTAAGTTTTTCAGTATAGAGCTTTGTTCAATTTCTTTAAAGATTTAAATGATTTTATGGTAATGATAAATCTAGATTACTGGTAAAATGAAATCAGGGATAAAAGACAATGTAAATTAAATCATAACAAGTGGATTCATTATATCACGTATAAATACTATTAAGTTTTTCCGTTAATCTGCGCTTTAGGTCCCCTACTCTACCAACTTGGTGATAAATGCACCAAGCATGGTAAACCGGACGTTTTTATACCCAATGAGCTCTTTATGGCAACCTCCGTAGGAAATAATTTGCGGTTTTTCGCGCATGCTCATTAATTGGGGTTTTTTTTTTTTTTTTTTTTTTTTTTTATAGCATTTTCATTGGTCGTTAATTAGTTTCAGTTTGAAAAATCGGTCATTTTCATTGGTTGCTGATTAGTTAAAAATCGATCCATTATGGCCATGGCAACAGCGTTTTTGAAAACCCGCCAAGTACGGGACCCACAGCACACTTTCGCCAAGTTGGCAGAGTAGGGGACCTAAAGCGCATTTTCACCAGTTTTTCTTTAAGATTATAGATTAGCAATGAAAACATTATCAGTTCATTCAATTCCTTGATTACACACATATTAAATTTTACTTTCGCAGAAATAAGGAAAAAAAAACTTATTTAACTAATTTCAGTGTTCATTTGTAAGCAAATTTGCATTGTCACTTATAATAAGTAATGCATTCTACTAACTGCTATCAAACTCCAGTTCTCAGTGTATTGGCGAGAAAGAACTTTGTCCGTCATGCCGGCAATAAAGGCTTTTTTGATAAAAATTTCTTTTTAGGATAAAATTATTTTAAAATAATTATAATTTTTTATGAAATTTCTTGAGTCTCCAATTTTTGTACAATTAATTTTATAAGATTAAAACACCTAATCTGAATCTTACAACTAATGCTTATTGAAGTATCAATAGTTTATCATTCCAATCTAATAAATGGATGATTAATTTCATCAAACAAATGGGAAACCCTCAATCACATATTAAAGAAAGGTTGTAAAGCTGTTCTTTGATATTCTTGATCGGCAAATTTCATAGTATTTAGTTGATGATGTACGATAATGTTTCAATGATTTATTATGAATTTTGAGAACGAAATATAGTATTTAAATTTGTGATAATGCTTATAAATTCATACAAGTAATTAAATAGTAGGATATTACGTAAGTAAACATAAATGCATTATTAATTTATTAGTAATTAGATTTATGAATTCATATTTCAAAAAGGTAACATCACTTATAGTTTTATTTGTAACAATTCAAAAATATATTAATTATTTAGACCTCATTATTCGCTTGAAAATTATAAAAATAAAAAAAAATCATTATTGATTTCATTTAATTGTAAGAGTATTTAATTTATTTCATCAAAATATATAACATTTTAGTCACAGTTTACCACATGATTTGAGAAAATATGTATTAATACATGTTAATTTATTTTTTGATTATGTCATCTTAGAAAACTTTTTTCTGCAATCAAGAAATAAAAGATGAAGCATCAAAATCACGTGATCTTTAAGTAACTAGAATTTTTCTAGAAAAATTAAATATTGGCATAAGCAAAACAATTTAAAAAGATTAGTTTTGAAATGTTCTTCAAATTAAAAATAAAATTGTAGTGTTATGATTTTTTTTAATTTTTCTTTGTAAAAGCTCAAATTAGCAAAATCAACTTGTAATTATTGTCTTTGAAGATAAAGATGGCTATTGGGTCATTTCAAGACTCTAATGCTAAAAGAGTAGTAAATAATAATGATACAGAACTAAAAAAGTCTCCCAGTAGTAAGTCTTTAGATGCAGAATTATACAGACTAGGACGCACTATGCGGCATTTGCAACCACCTGGTGGAATCGATCATGGTGTGTTCGATATTGATAAGCCTCTATCTGATACAAGCCTTCGTCCGAAAAAAGTAAAGGATTATCTAAAATCGCACATTTTTGACATAGAATATACGGCTCCACCACGTCCAATAACACCAAAAGAGAAAACGACTCATTATAAAATTTTTGAAAAGTCACCCCCTCCGGCAAAACCATGCATTCGCAACCGGTTTAAATCAACCATCTTTGATCCTGAACCCATTGTAAAACCCAAGAAACCCTTAGGTGTGAAAAGAAATCCGATAACTGGTGAAGAATGTAAACACATCGGCCAAGAAAAGAGAGTGAAAAGATATGTCGTCCGCAATCCGATTACATTTGAGGGAGTCTCTGAAAGACATGTACCATCAAGGTGTAAGCAACCACCAGGTGGAAACTCAAGTATAGTATTAGAATACAACGAAAACCCTATACCCATTTAAGAAGTTGTTATTATTGTGACAAACTAGATATCTTTTAATTTTGATTACTTGAAAAATATTTTTACAGAACAGTTAGTGAATAAATTATATATATTTTATAATTAAATCAAAAAATATTGTTTGTGCAATATATATATACATCAAACATCACAAAAGTTTTATGAATAAGATTTATTGTGAATATTGATTGGTTAAGTCATTATAATTAATGCATTAATTTATGTAATTAATTGAAATTTCTAAACCTTTTGCATTGGCATATTTATTTACCTTTTGAGTACTAAAATAGATAAAATACTTGTTTTTTACTTTTAAATCATAAATGAATAAATATGAAGTCTTGAATAATTATTGATACTTAAGGAAATTTTAAAACGAAAAAGTTGATATCTAATTATTCCTCATTATGATTATTTACTTGTAACACTGGAATTTATGACACATTCATAACTCATGAATGAAGGAATGACATGCCCAAAATAACTTTAAATACTGAAATATTTTCTAATTTAATAAATCTTTGTACTCAAATTTTCGAAAAGTTATGAACTTAAATTAAATTTTAAACTATTCATCTGGATGTCTAGTAATAAAGAATATATAATGTATCAAATAGAAGGGTTTTACCTACTACATCAATTTTGTTTTCTTAAACTAAAATTTATAATCAATTTTAATCACTCATTGGGAAAACAATCTAAATTGTATTCATCAGTGTTTAAAATTGATCGCAAAACATGCTCTTAAACTCCGTTAAGATGAGTATTGTCAATTAAAAAGGAATATCGACTTCCAACCGTTAATCATAGCCACGTGAAAACTCACCGCTATGATTGATTGGCATTTCAAGAAGTGAAAAAAATGAAAGAGTTCAGAATAAATTTATATTAAATATGAAAAATTGCACTCATGTCTTTTTCAAAATAGAGCCGTTAAATTTGTCGTTGATGATATGTGGTTTTCAGTTCAATAATTCATAAGTTAGTATCCATCTCTGAACATATTTGGTTTTAGAAATTTGGAATCCATTTTAATTCAAAGATTACGCTCCATTCATCTCAAGTTAAAGAAAGCAGTTTTAGATGGACAAAGAAAAATAAATTTTTATTGAAACATATTAATAAATTTATGACGAATTTAAATTAAATTAAAAAAATAGTTAATTGCTATATTGATGCTGTTCGAATAACTTTATTATTTATTCACAGACCATAAAATTTGTTTTATGAATCAAACATAAATTAAATGCTCCCGATAATGCATTTCTGAGATAGTATGCTTATATTATTATTCAAACCCGCAATGTAGCTGTTCAATATATTTTCTATTATTCTATTGTCTGTACAGATATACTTTTGCCAATATGAGAAGCAATTCGTGTTTTAAGCATTAATCTTAAGCGAAGTTAATGATAATTACGAACTTCAATATAAATGGTGGTTGTAATCTTTTAAATCGCAATGCCCTATCCATCCGAAACATAAAAATGTTAATTATGGAGCCACACTTTTACCCTTAAAATTCTTGCTTTTATTATTCTTTCTGCAATGCAGTTTCTTTTACTTTACAAAATATTATTGATAATTGACATACCGAATGCAATAAGTGTGGTAATATAAATGAAAAAATAAATTAAAGCAATCTGTTCATTAGTTGACAACTTCATCTGCTTTCACAGTGAACAGTCAAAGTAGCAAGTTTATAGATAACTTTATTCTTGGACATTTTCCACTTAGACAATCGTGATTTTTATAATTGATTTGATTATTGGTAAATATATTTTCAAAAATTCTATTTTGACGCCATTAAATCAAATATCATAAAATAATGAAATTCATCCTGAATCCATAGACATTTTCCCATCTTAATTTCCATCCATTGATGTGTGCTATTTCAACTGATAATTGTTTAGCAGACGGACATATAAATTTGTGCTTATTTTCAATGTCTTCATCAATTTCTACGATGTACTTAGGACAAGCATTTTTATATCACTCATTGATTTTAAATAAGGTGTTTTTCTGAAATTTCTTCCATGTAATTTTAATACATATCCAGATAATCTAATTTCAATACGACCTCTTTCAGTTTTCACTCAAGAGATGTAAGATTTGTATTTACCCTTTTTTTTTTTTTTTTTTTTTTTTACTTTGTTGTAAGTTATTACAAAAAAGGGCTGTTTTCTGCAACCCTTTTTACACGCATTGCTACTTGGTTTCGCATTGTTTCGGTGATAAAAGTTCGGACTCATAAACAGCTGAAAGTTTAAATTTTTCCTTACTTTATGTAAGGAATTGTTTTTTCTTTTTTAGAAAAACACTTTGAATTTAACATTTTCAGAAAAAGTGCTAACATTCGTATCATCAAATTATTTGAGTTATACATGATCCTTGTATTTATTTAACAATAATTTCGAAGGAAGGCATATAAGCAATGCCTTAATGTAAAAATGCCTTAATATACAATTAACTTCGTTGTAAAATTCTTGAAATTAAATATATATATTTTTTTAAATAAAAAAAATACACCAATACTATAATTAGATTAAGTACTGAACTCTATATGTCAAGAAAATTTAGAAATTGGCACAAGACGTAATAAAGTATACGTCGCCATCAAATTTCTTATATATGTGAAGTTT
The DNA here is from genome assembly GCA_026290005.1 of Latrodectus geometricus. Classification (NCBI taxonomy): domain Eukaryota; kingdom Metazoa; phylum Arthropoda; class Arachnida; order Araneae; family Theridiidae; genus Latrodectus; species Latrodectus geometricus. The sequence continues at coordinate 23,946 of JAPDSC010021458.1, read as the reverse complement.
ATGAATTAACAGTAGTTTAGCCATACCGATTAATTACTGATGATAATCTAACAAGGTAATTTACTATATTTTACCATTGAATCATGTCAAACATCTCAAGCTGTCACATTTTTGTTTTCAAGCATCAAAACCAGTTTCTGAGTTGTCATACTTATCTTAACTGCTCTCTACGGAAATTTCCACATTCAATTAAGGTTAATCACTTCTATATAACTTTGTATAAAACATGTGTTGTACATCAGTTCTTTCAATTTCTTGTGATATATATTTTAAATTGTCTCTTTTAATTACCCGTTGCTTTTAAGGAATAAATTTAATAACTTTGTTTCTACATATAATATCCGAAACTCATTTTAAATTTCAAATTTCAAAATCATCAAAATCACTCATTTTAAATTTCAAAATCTGCATTTTAATTTTTTTTTTCTTTTAAATGAACTATATAGGAAATTAAGATGTAACAACCAAAATAAATTGGTTAAAATATAATTGTTAATCATTGCTCGATTTACCTATGACAGATAATTTAGCTAGGAAAAATCACAACTAACAAAAAAACCAATGATTCTTTATGTTTCTCATCAAGGAATACATTTGGGAAACATTAGATGTTGACAGGCATTATGTCTTTAATTCTTATTCTAGGCAACTCATTTTCATTTGTATATGAAAATGTATACGTTCTAAAAGGTTTATCTTCTCCTCTGAACAAACATAGTTAAACAAAATCCATAAAATTGGGAAGCATAGATATATTTGCAATTTTTTGAAAACAATGCTCTCCATTCTTTATTATTTTCCGTCTAACATTATAGGTATATTTCCGAATATTCAGAATTCAAACCATTGGATAAATTCCAAAATGTGTTTTTTGTAATAAACATAATTCATCGATACTGTATTTTATACCATACAGAATAAAAAAATGCATTAAGAAATAAATGAATGTGTTAACAAATGAGTAAAAAAAGTTATATGACTACTTAATTTCACATACTATATTTACATTGTGGACTAATTTTATTGCCACAATTTTCTTAAAATATTATACATTGATACAATAACAAAAGTCTTGAGCTACACTTTTAACAGAAAATCTTGTAAATATAATTTTTCCCTCAATCTCAACTCATCAACTAGTCTTGAATCTGGAATCAATTTTTTCCTTTTATCTTACTTGGACAAAAGGGACTGTCACACGCAGCTGCTAATATGATGGGATTTGAATATCTGCGTACTGCTTGCCGTCATGTCTTCTTCAAACTTATCTTCGTTTATTACAATTCTCAGGAAGGATGGATCCGGGTTTCGTTTTTATTCGTCTATATTAAATTTCACATCTAAAGGCCTCACATATTAAAGTTCTTTCCCTGAAAAAAGGTTAATCTTTGTATTAAATTAATTGATTAAAATCTAGTAAAGGATAAAATTCTTCAATAATCATGAATTTAATGTTACGAATTGTATAGATGTAGATATATAAAATATTATAGTTAAAAAAACTAAAACAAGACTTCACTCATTTATTTAAGCATTTCTTCAAGCTAAAATTATTAAAAATCTTTCTATCTAAATTTTATAAGACAGCTGAAAAACCATTGACAAAAATGCATCTCCGTTATAAGTAATGTAACTATCTGCTATAAACAAAATTAAATTTATTTCCTTGAGAAAATAATTATTCAATAGTTTTAAATTGTTAGCTACCAAGGAGCATATATATATGGGTTTATTTACACATGTATGTATCAGTTAGAAAATTAGCTTTTTGATTACTTTCTTATAATTCCTATAACCTATATTTTGTTGCTTACTTTTTATCAATTTGAATTTGTCTTATTTTCTCTATAAATTTTAAAAGTGCTTAATTGTGATGTTATAAAATTATCATTTTGTTCAAACGAAGCAGTTTATAGTGAGGAAATATGTGCTAACTAAAATGAAGAGATAAATTTAATACAACTTTACTTTTTATTCAGTTTTGATTACAATCAATGTAATTCAAATAAGAACAAAAATAAAATAATAAAATTTATTCATATAGAAATCAATTAAAAGTAAAAAGGAACACTTGTAAAATAGTATGAATTAATTAGCATCATAATGAATAGAATTTGGATTTCAAAAAAATGATCAACGAGTTAGTATAAATCATTGAAACAAAATAATTTCTAGTATTAAGAAAATATTAAATTCCCTTTGTCATTTGAAATTGATTTATTCTTGTATATTATAAATTATATATTCTTATTAAAATTATCTAAAAATATTTATTCAGTTTTTTAAGTTAAAAATATTCATTGTTTATTGAGCATTAAAATGTTCTGATCTATATTCTTCTATTAAATCAATTAGTATCGAATGCTTTATTCATTCGTATTTTCAATATATCAAAAGAAAATCTGTTGAAAGTCTTAAGATTATAATTAATGCTTCATAAGTTCTATTATATGATATCTACTTTTAATGTTTTTATGTTTATTTATAATTTAAATCCTTAATTAATTAAACATAATAGTTAAATTAAATTTAAATGCTGTAGGTAATCTGTTCATAGTATGTTGAGAAGGATAAAATGTGCTAATACGTTATATTAAGTGAATAGAATATTTAATATGTTATAAAAATTTCAATAATTTTGATATAAAATGAAAAAAAATTAATATGTTTGAAAAGTGTTAAAATATTATTTATCAAAAATTTTAAGAATGCAAGTTTTTGCTATATATAAATCAATTTTCCGAAGCATTGAGTTTAAATAAAAAAAAATCATTGCCTTCGTGAAGTCACTTCTTAAGAACATTAAAAAAAAAGATTTTTAATTAAAATCCATATTAAAACCTTCTGCAAATTAAGTAATATCCAGTTACCTGTGAGATTAATTTTTTATACTTCTGAATTGTCCCATCATTTAATACTTTATTCTTAAATGTATTAAAAATATTAATTAAAAAGTAAGCGTGAAGAATATATTGAACTCAGCCCTGAGAGAAATTGATTAAGTTTTTCATGAAATATTTTTTTAAATATATCATTAAAATTTTGAAATGATCTTTTAAAATTCAAAGATTTTTCCCTATTTTAATAATGAAGAAGTTAAAGATAGTTTTTCTTTTCTTTTTCACACTTTACATGTTAAATATTGTTTGTTTAATGTGAGTAATATTTGTTAAAAGTTTTCACATTTGTATGATGACAAATGATAGTAAAAATTTTGCAACTTCATTCTACTTAGTATAAAAAAATATTTTATTTTTAAATATTCTTTGCTTTAATTACCATACCATTTTCTTCATAATAATAAAAAATAGTATATTTGTTATAAATTTTATAATGACAATGGCATAAAAAACGTCATTTTTTCTATTTTGATTATTCAATCAATATTTCAAATAAAAAAAACTGTTCTTTTTCTAAAAAATTCCTCTTAGCTTTTAAATTTTCATTTATTTGAACTCAAAACTATTTACACAAGGAACAAAATTTATATGCTTCCTTTTTCGCTATGATCTTAAAACCAAATACGAGTTTTTAAATTTGTGTTTTGCATTTCTCCTGTACTTACAAATATCTTTCAGTTGGAAAAGATTATTTTTTAAGGAATTTTGAATCATATTTGGGCACCCAAAATATAGAAGCTAAATCAACGCAAAATGTCTTATGTTTAAATATTGAATTTTATTCTTAAATTATTTTCTTCTTTTATTGATTCATTTTTATCATTAATGATAAAACAAAGATAAATAATTCATTATAGTTTAAAATTTTTCAATTTAAAATTGCTTATAATAAAATAATATTGTTTGGTAAAATACTCTAAAATTTTAATGAAACATTAATTAATTTATTAATAAGCAAGGATTCATTTTATAAGAATAATGCCTAAGAATAGTTTGCTTCTCTTAAATCTTGAGAAACATTTACGAGATGTCCTAATATTTTCGAAAAATGAAATATCTTAATGGATTATTTCTGTAAAGTGAAAGGAAATGATTTGATTTGTGATGACATGAAATTTCTGATTATGAAACGACAAATTATTAATAGTTAAAGCGAAATTATTAATTATTAATTATAAATTGTGTCGTATTATAATGTAAGCAAATTAGTATTTTTTTAAATGTTGTTCTGTGTTTTTTCTTGCTAGATAAATTTATAATTTAATCAACATTTCATAGAAATATATTTTAAATATTTTTATTTAATTGTTAGAAATAAATAATGATTAGAGCTGATCGGCAAGTTGTTTCTGTTTGTAAATTTTTATTCAAATGAATTAACAGATATGATTTTTAGGTGAAAATGTGTTTTAGGGCCCCTACTTGGAACGTTTTCATAATCACCGATGCCATAGCAAAAACTCTACCGCTATTTCAAAGTGAAACTTAATTAGCGAGCAATGAAAAGGCTAAAACAAAAGAGTAATTAATGAACATACACGAAAAAACGCTTCAAATTCGCGAATTGGTGAAGTAGGGGACCTAAAGCACAATTTAGCTGATTTTTAGCATTTATTAAAATTAAAACCGCATGAATTCAGAAGTCGTATTTGTTTGTACAGATTCGACTGTTTTCTTAAACTCAAAAAGTAGTGTGTGATAACATGATTGTTTGAAGTGTTTCCCTCTATTTAACAGTCGTTCTCATACTTAAATCAGCAAAAATGTACCGCTTTGAGAAGAATGACGGAAAAGAAAATTTGATTACAGTCTCCGCAGTGGTTTAATTAATTTACTGGATAAGAGAGGTGAATACTTAAAATTAACTATCTGAATATTTACTGAAATAGTTCCTTTTAATGTCTGGTACCCAGAAGAAATTGGTGCAATTAAATTCTTCAGAACTTAACAAAGAATTTTAGAAACTATCTGTCTGAAATGTTTACTAGAAAGAAATAATGGTAATATTAAAATTTATAAGCATTTTTTTAACCTTTGTTAATTTACTGTTTTTTTTTTACTCGATATCATTCATTTGTTCAATGTTTAGAAATAATTTGTTGCATATGTGTTAAAATTTGTATAATACACTATCAATGGAGTAAATTTTTGAAATCCTCTAAGACTAATTAAACTATAAAATCCTTCAAATACCTAATTTGTTTAAACAGGGAAAAGGAATTAGTGAATCAACTAAAGAAATTATATGTAAGGTTCTTGAAATTCTAGTATTCAATAGATCAATAGGAAAATATTTAAATTAGAACTATTTTAAACGAACAGAAAAAGAGGTTACAAGTTCTTGTTATCCTGTATGGAATGAAATAACTTACATTTTTGTCACTTTCATTTATCAGGAATTATATTTTTAAGCATAGGTAATAGAAATTTTCATTTGCTTTGATATAAGTTTGCTTTATTTACAGAGACAGTTTATGATTAAATCAGAACATGCATGAGGATTTTTAAGACCATTTCTGATTTGTAATGTTTGATATTAACTCTTATAATAAATAATTATAAAAATGAGTTCTTAAAAACAATAAAATAATAAATATTTGCATAATTATTAAAAAAATGAATAATTTAAATCATTAATCTCTAAATTAACATATCCATTACAAATGATCATTATAGAAGATTTGAATAGGAAGATTTTTGAATACCAATATGCTACGTGGGGGGGGGGGAATTAGCTTTTACTTAACGTAGTATAATTATTTTACTGAATGAAATATTAAGAAAAAAATAAAGAATAAAATCTAAAAGTGGTAAATCCCAAAAATATTCCAATAATTAAAAACTAACATATTTAATTTGTAGAAAAAAAGTGATGAAAACGTTTTCTGGAACAAAGTGCAAGTCGTATACGAACAATGGTGTATCTAATAACAACAGATTTTCTTCGGATTCTTTAAATCTCATAAAATATTATTTATTCACCCATACTCAAATAAAAGCACAATGGAGAAAACTTCATTTTTTGTATTTAAGCTTCTTACAAAAATATTTTATAGGATACAGGTTACACAGGTTTTAAATTTCATACACATCAAAACATATTTGAAATTCATTTGCATCAAAACTCAAATTTCCTTTGAAATATGACTCAGAGGAAATCATTCAGGTTTCAACTTAAAAGAAAAGGGAATAAAAACAGTAAAACATGAAAAGGAATTATCGAAATGAAGACATCACCAAAACTGCTTTTAAAGAAAAAAACTGGGACGAGCAAAATTCCAATATAGCATTGTTGAATTCTACACCAGACTGCTGAAAGTTCGAACAATACAAATCGGAAAAAAATTCGCGTTGCCAACAAACTTTAAGATATAAAACTTTCAAATAAAAACATCAACCAACAGACGATATCAGAAACCAATGATATCAAAAAGCAGACGATATCAGAAAGTGGAAAAATCAGCTGCACTATACGAAAATAAAAACAAACGATATCTGACTGAAAGTGTCATGCGTACTGAATAATAAGAATTTTAAACGTACAAAATGACTTTGCAAAGAAATTTCAAATATTGCGATTTCGTATAACATATTACAAAATATGGAATCTGCAAACTCAACACTAACCAAAAAGGTGTGCTTCACTGAAAACAGCAATATTATATCCAGATGTTTAATTCTTGCTCCAATAGACGTATAATTTAATAAAAGATCACCCTTAATGTCTCTATATAATTAGATAATATTACGGAATCGATTTAACCCTTATTTGCATGATTTTTTCTTTATTGGTGAAATAAATCAAATTGATATAATTCATATTCAAAATTAAAGAGAAAATGGTTAAAAAAATCTTAGTATATATTTATAGAATAAATTTAGCAAAAAACAATATGCTAAAAATTTCCATCATCATCCAAAGTTAGATCATTAGCTTAGTACTAAATAGAAATAAAAGAGGAAAGTAACAGAAACACGTCTTACAAACCTTTCTTCCACTCATTTTCAATTTTTTTAGCAATAGAAACTCTAATATAATAAAACAAAATTATAAACGAAATCATACGTTTATTGCAACTACAACAAACAGCGGAATGAGACAACTTTAAGCTCGTTTCACTGATAATGACATTAAAAAGGTATCCAAACACGATCAACTTAAAGTGAACTTGTTCTTTTATATAATTTTTGGGCATTATAGGTTATGATGGAAATTTCCACCACTATGCAAAGAAGGGTTAAAAAGATTATTGTCTGCTAGTTATCATCTTAAGATTTGTCTACTGAGTTGTTGACACTTTAATTTAATACATAAAAAATTTTATTATTCTTACACCATTATACTTATACACTACTTTAATTTAAAAATATTTTATTAAAATGAATGAAAAAGTGTCTGTTTTTTATTATATAATTATCTTCAACCTCATAAATTAAATCTTATTCTGGTTTCGCTTACCTGTAAATCCCTTACTTATCAATTTACCTGATTAAGTTGATAAATTTAAATACTGATACTCAAAAGAAATGATCTAAATAAGGTTTTAATACTAAAGTCAATTACATTTTAAAAAAGGTTTTAAGCAATTTTTCACAAATGATATTGACCTGTAATCGAAAATAGGTACATGCTTGCTGAATCTTGAGTACATTTTTATTATAGAAACCAAGTTATTACATCGTCAAACTCATTATATTTAATAGAATAAAAATAATCTCCAAAATATGAAGACATTGTTAATAATGAATAAAAATGTTCAAATAGCAGATATACAAGAAACCTAAGTTTTTTTTTCTGTTTATTTATAAAACTTCAATTATATATAAAATTAAAAAAAAAACTTTAATCATTTGATATTGATGCTTAGGCTTAAAATTATTGATATATCAAATGTCTGCAAAAATTAACTGATACCATATAAACGTAGTTATGAATAATGAAAGGATGATTAACATTTATGTTATAATTTCCATACAATTTAGGTATGTCAAACGAATCTTTGCTGAAAGAAATATTTCTGGTAGTTAACCAGAAATATTCAAATACAGGGTATATTTGAAATATTCGTTATTAACCACAGTAAAAAAATGAAGTCAATTAAATTTGGCAAATTAAAATATTGACTTGTGAAACACTTGGTGATTTTGCAAATATTTCTTTGATGAATTTAATTTCGAATGCAGAAATTATCAAACTTTGTTATGACTCTCATTTTTAAATTTGCTCACGATACTATACATTAATCATTGTAACTATTCATATATTTTCATGCTTCAATATTTTGTTTCTTCCCATTAATAGTGGCAACGGTGGTAAATTGTCTGTGCAGTTGTAGTTTCAGGAAAAGAAAAGAGGAGTATTCATAAATTAAATTTATTTTAAAATCAATTTTCATCACTGGAAGAGAAAAATAAAACAAAAAAATATAAATAAGTAAATTCAAAAAAAAAAATGCATATAAAAGTGGTTAAAACTACAGAAATTTTATAGTTGGCAAAGAAATTAAAAAAAATTGAACTACTTTATATACCCCCCCAAAATTAAGCGCCAAATCTGGCACTCCCTACGGACTTTTTAGGGTTGCTGTTTCTTACTTTGATGTTGTTATTTTAGGTTTTTTGAGTTTTTAGGTTTTTGGTGTTGTCAAATTTAGTATTTTCTTGTAATTTGTACCATTTTTTTGAGTTTTTTAAAAAGTTTTTTGTGTTATTAATTATTTGTATTTAGCGAGAAAATATCTTGGCGAGAAAAAAGGTACCAAAAACAGATATTTTGCTTAGCGAGAGAAAAAAGTCGGCAAATTTCTGATTTGGGAGGGGTATATTAAAGTAGTTGCAAAAAAAAATAATACCAGGATTAATTGGTGACTTCATTATTGACTGTACGTTTATATTATAAAGTAAGCGTACCCCCAATACATTTTCTATTTATCAAAAAGCTTAATTATTATGCTTTGTACTTATTATGCTAATTAATTATTATGCTTTGTATGTTTACATTAAGTTCCTATTTCAATATTTTAATCTATTTATACAGCAAACAAATTAATATTTCCAATACTGTAATCCTGTTTAATAATTAAACAATATTTGCAGCCATTTTAACGCAAGTGCTGATGAATTTAAAAAACAATTCAGATTAGTTTTCTTTAATGTATAATGCTATGTAAAAGAAGTTTTAAAGTTTCTAAAAACATTTAAATATTACTTTTTACTGAATTTCGAAATACTATTCTTATTAATATGCAATTACATTCAAATTCCAGATAAAATTGAAGCTGGCTCTACATTTAGAGAAACATATGAAGAAGTTCGGATCAAAGGTAAATGTATGTAATTCTATCTAGCTTATTATTCAAACAAATATTAAATACATTAAAATTAATGAAAGTTCAAAATAATTTCAAACATTAAAGTTTATTATTTTGGTTTGGAAATTCTTTTCAAAGTGGTATTTAATTTTATGACAATTTATGTATATCTCATTCAGTTTGTTTTCAGTCATTGAGAAGTTGCCCACAAAAAATTTCATAATTACTAATTTAACCAGATTAACTAACATTTGTAATGCTGTATTATTACAATAATATCAAAATGATATTCAAAAATATTTACTCCTCAATTAAATGAATACAATTTGCAGGTTTTATTTTTAAGAAATAAGAAATTAAACTAAGACGTCTTTGCATAATTTTTTGAAAGTGTTAATGATAAAGACATTATATACTTTGCTTTTAGCTATTGACAATATAGTCTATTTCCCCACAAAAAAATTAAATTAAATTACAATGTTTGTAATAGCAATAATTTTTAGAGTAAAATATTTGTCGTTAATTTAAGAACTGATGTAAGGATAAAATAAAAAAATAATATTTTATTTGAAACAATGAAGATAAAGTGAAATACTTTCAGAATTCTGGCAATAGATAGGTTTTATAACTTACTGTGTTACTTGTAATTGCAGAAATTGTTTTCTGGTTTTTTTAATTTTTTTTAACATTTTGTTTTTTAACATATTTGATTATAAAGACACCAGATACTTTTAATAAAAAGTCTTAATATTTTTTTATTAAATTAAATTATTCTAAAATTAAAGAAAACAAAAGCACGTTTAAAACAGCCTGTTTATGAAGAAAAAAGATAATACAAATAAAAATTTATCTGTTAGTAAAACTATCACTGTTACTTAAATAAAACATGACTACAATTTCATGTTGAAAACCCCATAAAATAAATGTTCTGTCTTTGTTTATTGGTAATCTGTAATCATACATGGACTTGGTTAATAATATGCTGCTTTTGTAATTTATGAGGTGGACGTTATCAAATGGATGTAAATTTTCTTACATGTTTTTTATGTCTTTTAAACAAATGCCGAAATCTGAATGTATGTTGTGGAACACAACCAAAATGAAAGTTATCAATAATTAACAAAAACAAGGTGCAGAAAATTTGAAAGCCAAAATACTTTATTTATATCAGTTCCAGACAAAAACTCTTAGATAAAATCAGGTTTTCATTTATGAATTAAAATGTATATTGATAATACTTGTAGAATGATTTATCCGGAAGACATTAGCATTTAGTTGTTAAAATTCAATGACACCTTTTCTGTCAATCAAAAGATTATATAAAAATTAGAATATTCCCATAAAATCCATTTCAGTGATGAATATAAGCATTGTTGCAAATTTTTACGTCAAAGGTGGGTACATTTCAAGTATCCCTAAGTCAGGCTGGAATAGTTTCTATTTGTAAAAATTACTCTATTCATTCCAATTTTATTATATATGATCATTTAATAAATGCAATATAACACGAATTTTGCAATGATGACATTACACCATGCATTTATCAGCATCGTTTTTGGACTTCATTGCGTCATGTTACTCACTTCTCATCCCCAGTCATTATCTGTGTAATCAATGAGTCGATTTTATTCCATTTAGCCAATACTTTGCAAACAGAAATCTGATTCAACATATTTCTTTATGTTGGTTGGTAGGACAAATAACCATTAAACTTTTCTAAATTAACAGCTTTGTGCAAGTGTTTAATAATTGCTTAAGGTTGATTTTATAGCATATTAATGATGCTACAGCTACGAATATAAAAGAGAACTACGGTGACTTCTGTGATTTCATTGACATTTTTAACGACAGATCTACTCGCGTGCATCTTTGAAATTAACGAAATCAGAAACATATGAAAGTGGCATTTACAATATATAACAATGTATGCAATAACCGCCACTGGCTTACAATTGTATCTGTATGATAACATGTATTGTATATTTAATTTTTCCATTGTTGTTTCCGATTTCAGCACCTTTTAATTCACAAATAAATGGAACAAACAGAAACAAAGAAACAAATTTAATGCAAAATGTCAACAAACCAACAACTATAAATCTGTCAATTTTTGATAGCTACTTTTACGAGATATACATTATTACAGTCATCTACCGAAAAAAAATAATAGATGTTTCCTCTACATAATATAATAAAGGACGGTGTGTTTCAATCATTATTTAATTGCTTAATGGAATTAGAAACAATACAATTATCTTTTTATTTTAGTATTTAAAATTTCAATAATTTAAAATTAATAAAAATATATTTCTCATCTAAAGTTAAATATTTTATCTAACCCTTTGAGTACTGAATTATTGGAAAACTGTATTGCTTTGAGGTAAGTACTCGCCAAATGTACACAGAGGGTTAAATAGATATGTAATTTCAATTATATAAACATTAAATATTTTAATAGTTGAATGATATAGATACCTAGATATAAGTTCATTAGTTATTGCTTTAAGCAACCATACATGCTTATATAAATTTCGATTATAAATATTAATTGAATGAACTTTTAAAGCAGGAAATTTAAATAAATTTCAGTTTAGTTTATATTTTTGATTCCGTTAGCACAAAGTACTATGTAATTACTTTTATAAATGTTTATCTGTAATATGTTCAGCACAGGAATGAATAATTTAATTTTTAATTAATTAATAATTTGACAAATGGGAACTTAAGATTGTGTGGGATTTAGCTGAAGATTTTTATACAGTTTTGTCACCATGAGTAAATATAATTCCTTATTTCCATTAATTAAATTGGAAGTTTGTGTTGCAAATAATTAAATAACCAAACGTATTGAATTACAAAGTAAGTCTTGTAAATTCTCCGAGGAACTAATGTAACTTTACTTAGCACAACTCGCTGAGAATCAACTTATTAAACAGGAAAATCCTTGGAGACCTGATTTAATTTAAATCATCAACTTAATAACTTAAACTATGATTTAAACAAAGCTCCAACTTTCACCAGATTTTAATGAGTTTCTATTTCATGCTAATTTACACAGTCTCACTAAATTTAAATTAAGAAAAATTGTAAGTACATTTAGTATATAAATTCGTAAGTATGTTATGATTTGCACATATTAAGTATATACAGCGCTTTTAAAATAAATTCAATAAATTTTTTCATTTTTCTTCTGAATCTTAATCAATGTATAAAAACATTAAGTGAGTTATTGGATTACTTACGAGTATTTGATTAAGCAAATTATAGTGGAAATAAAATTATTAAATTTAGTCGAAGCAGAACATGAAAGTTATAGATTGATTATTCTGTTTGAGACAGGATATCCACTGTTTTTTGTAATGTTAGAAAAATCTATGCATATATATTTTTTTGATTATAAGAAGTGTGAATATTTTTAATAAAAATATTATTTTTTTTATTTATCATATTTATTTTATATCAGGTTATTTAACTTGTTATCAAAGGTATTAATAATAACAGCATGCAAATTTTTTTAATCTTTAGCAATATTGATAAGATGAATATACAAAGGATTATTTAGTTTAGATAGCCAAAAATACTTCTATTATTTACAACAAGTTAATAGAATAATTAAATGGTAATTTAATATAATTATACATATAATGGGAACAACTTATTTCTTAAGATAAACATCAGTACATATCAATAACATTTTGCAATTTTTTCAATATATTAAAAGACTAAAACTTTAAAGTATGTTGATTGATTTCAGTGTTTTAACAGTTTGTACATTTTTTGGAAATGTTTTAGATAAGAAATGAAATTTATAATTTTAGATTATACACATAATGATTTTATTTTTACGAGAGGTATTAGATTTTTAATAGATATAAAATTCTTTTAAATATTAACAAAATTCAATTTTACAGAATGATTCTTCTTACTTTAATTCCTCTTTACTACTCAAATATAATTTCATAGTTTTCGTGTTTTTAAATTTATTATTGATGCACGTATTTTGTGAATATATATCAATTGATAAATATCAATTGTATCAATAGTTGAAGCTAAATTTGTAGTTTAACCATTTCACATATCTAATTGAGCCATTGATATTCATGAAACAAATAGTGATTTAAATTCCATATTAATTTCTACTGCTGAAATAAATTTTCATGATTTTCTGGTTTCTAAAATCTGTGAAGACATATTTTGTGAATAATACCAATCAAATCAATAATCAAAGTTAAATATACAGTTACAACATTTCGAATACTCTTATGAAGTTAGTATTCATGATTCATACTTAACTTATCGCATGCAAATTTAAATTGAGTTTAAAATATTATTATAAAAATTATAAAAAGAAAAAACAAATTATTTTTATTATTACTATCCACGATTCCACTACAGAAAAACAATATAAAAATCATATAAAAATAGTATAAAACATTACAATATTTTAAAAATAATTTATTGTATATTAAGTTATGTCACGTATCTTTTTTCATTGTAAGACACATTCATTTTATATACGATGAAAACCCTATGCGAAAATTTCAGAATAATTCAAAACTGGGAAATGAAAATCTTAGCTATATCGTAATATATGCAAGAATATAATGCTCATACTGCATTTTCTACACGTTTCCTGACTTTTCATTTTGGTGTTATTAAACGCTGTAGGTACTTAACTAAAATCTTATAACTGTAATTTAAACTTTCCTATCAAACTAGTTGAATGATGCTTTTGAAAATAGTAAAAAAAAGGCTCCCCTTTCTGTGAAGGATTAGAACTAAGCAGCCCTTTCAAAGCTTACATTACCTTTTAAAACTTTATGACTGGAGACGCTTAATAACTCATGCTCTTCATATTGCTGCCTCCTTGGCATAATTTTTCTTTTCATCTCTTAGATGCCAGCTATGAATTAATGAGAAACACCAACACCAAAGAGGGCCGCTTGCCGAAGAGCGCTCATTTGGAGAGGCAACGCATTTCAAGTAAGTGTTATCCAAGAAAATATTTATCTGGCCTTGCTCCAAAAATAAAAGTAAAAACATGTCCTTTTAAATGGAATTTAATGACATCTCGAGATTAATAACTGAACTGAATACACGGTTGGCGGGAAATTACCTCAGCAATATCCAAAAAGAAGTCCGTCGCTCTCAAGAAATATCATTTTATTTTAAAAGCACCGCGAAATTCTATAATTAAAAAATACTCAAATGCAGATGATATTATTTTTAAGTGTAAGTAAAAGGAGGATATGAATAAATGAAATATTCAAAATATTTTTGTTTTTCTTATTTATTCAATTTATTCCATTATGTATATTTTATGTCATGAATTTTTCATTTTAAAATGAAAATATGGTTGTATTTTGGTAGTACAGTTTCTTATAAATCTTTTGCTTCAGATATCTTGAAACTAATCTTTTACAAATACATATTTATTCTCCTAAAATTAATCTTAATTTATAGATATTATGTCAGCACTCGTTCATTTTTATCAATTATATATTTTAAATATAAATGAGTAAATCTAACCAATGAAATTTGTAAGCAACTATCTATCACATTCTTTCAATAATCCATTAATATTCTCTATGGTGTTCTTTTATACATAATTGCTTAAAACTTTATCTAATTTTTGAGTCTCTCTAACGTATTTTAATTTATTACCAATTACATAAGTTTATTAAAGAATTATTTGTTTCCATTATAATTATTTTTCCATTATTTGTCAGATATAAGAAAATCTTTATTCGAAAATTGTCTGTGGATATTTTAATTTATAAACTAAAATTTAAAATAATATATTTTACTATACTAAAGAAGTTTGTTGCGACTGTTTAATTAAATTATATTTTTTTCATATATAGATATGAATTCTACTAAAATTTATCTTAATCAATAGGAATGATTATTTCGCATGATTACTGTAAGGTAAATATTCTATTAAACGTGTATTTTACAGGCATAGCAAAAAATATAATTATTCATTTGCAAACGATTAATTCTTTTATTAACAGCAATCTATTAACTTTCTCTGATATTCCTTATATATTTGAATTCATCCTCAATTTCATAAGTTCCCAATTTATTATTTGATTATAACTATTATTTTTATAAGTATTTGTCCATTATTTAACAGAAATAACAACAGAATTTCGAAATATTCCATTCTTAAATCATAATAAATTTTATTAATATGCCATATACTAATATCACTAACAAAATAATTAATTTTAGTTCTAGAAAATTTAAGTAGCTCCAGCAAATGAAAAAATATATCAATAAAGAAAACTATTATTTTCTATAATAATTGAAGAAATTTCCGTATATTATATTCTATGAAAATCAAGTAATGAATATCATAATTGCTTACTGATGAATTAATAGAGATTAATGCAATCTAACAAAATTAACTTTTACCTAAATTTCTTCTGTTTTTAAATAATATTTAACAAATGACTGTAAAATATTTTTTACACATAGTTTGAACTTGTATCTTATATAATCAGAAATTATGGAAAATGCACTGTTGAATTACAAAATTTCATAGGGATTTTAAATTCCGATTATATTACTTACATATATTTAACTGTAAGTTTATTTGCAATCAATTTAATGTTTTCATATATCGAAAATGAGATTTAAGTAATAGTTTAAACTGATGCTTATATAATTTTAAACTATTCAACTAAAAAATAAAGGAACTTGGTTATGATCTTTGAAATTTATTTTTATGTATTGCAAATAAATAAAAAACTTTTAGTGACAGTTTACTATTTAACACTATAATTCTAAAAAAACATTGAGATTTATTGTCCCCATATTATTCAGAACCTATTTAGAAGCTTCTTTCTTACATTGGAGAAAAAAATCAATCCAAAGTATTAAGTTTTTACATTGTGTTTTTTTTGGATAAAATATCCACAATTTCGAAATAAATATATAAGCAAGAACATAATCAGTATATTATACAGAATTCCTTTTATAATCACATATCTTAATAACGTTTTATATTTGTACATTAATTTTTCAATAAATACACAACGTTATGACCCAATTTTATTTTGTGAATTTTTTGACACATTCAAACATTTTAAAATGTTCCAGTTTTAATATACAGTTGTTATTAGTTCGTTTTTCAATTATTTATTAATGTAAAACTTAAGCTTGTAGATTAGTTTAAAGTAGTTTCCTTTAAAGTTTGTAGGTACGAAAAATTCAAGTTTTTAAATAGCAGTGAATTTTTTATTTTCAATATTTAGCGAATAATCAATAACATCCATTTTTGGTAAATTCATCAAAATTAGAAAAATTAAATTACTTCTTTTTTTTTTTTAAATAATTGAAGATTTATTTTTTGCTAGCATTTTGATTCGCAATATTGATAGCATCTTTCTACTAAATTTATATATTTTAATTTAATTTTTTAACTTAATTTTATCACAAACTTAATTTTAAAACTTAAATTAAACTTATATTTTACGTTTTACTAAAAAACGCTCGTTAAATGTGCTTAAAAGCGTTTGTTTTATTAATGAACCAATAGGTCATTAAAACTTTAAAAATATGAAAAGATATAATAAGGATAGATATTTAGAGGTCACACAGAGGAAAAGGGTTAGAAAAAAGTCGAACTTTAATTAAAGAAAAATATTGAAAAATCACTATTAGGTAGCATTGGCTTACATGGTATGCAAATGCATTCCCTTTATTTATGCATGCATAATCCGGGTTCAATATTTCTACCAATTAACACAGATAAACAAGTGGATTCACATCACTTGTTAGCAGTATACATTATGTCGGAATAGATTGAAACGCTACTCAACACATAAAATGTTTGAATTCTTCTAATGCTGAATGTAATCAAAGATATACAACTGTTTTCAAATAGATCATCAGCTAGTAATCGATGGATTGTTGACAGGTGAATGTGGATGCCTGCTAAAGCTGCAATATAGACTGAACACATAATCTTAACAAGTAATTTGCAACAAGATTCGTTTCACTGGTTCGGAAAACTGGTGAGCCATCCTGCGTAAAACGGATTAAAGATAACATACTTTGATATTATGTGGGCACACATTTTTCAAACAAGCTCATAAGTCCTTGTGCCTCATTTTCAGGAAGAGTTTGGACATGATTATTCAAACAAGAATAATCCAGCAATGAAAAATGTAGAAGAATTACTCCAGACTCAATAAGATTATTTAGTCTCAATAAGGGTAAGCAGATTTGATTATGATTAGACATTGCAGTGTTTATATCATGTCTACTCGATGTCAACCATGTTCGAGTATCTAAAGTATTGAAATGGCCATAAAATGAGAAATGTATTCCATTCGACACAAAATGTTTTGCAGACACGGAAATAGTAATTAGATATAAATATGCATAAATATTCCATTGAATATCTATCTAACCGATATGTAATTTTCAATATCCCAGAACCTTTGGAGAAATAATAATCTCCATAGCTAATTCCTCCCCATACCAATCATAATTGCTATCACTGGAATAATGCTGCCCTACGCTGAAGAGAATTTTCCATTCTTGGCAGGTGCCTTATAACTAGTTGTATCACTAAATTATTTTATATAAAATGTCATCATAACTTCTTGGCATATTGATTTATTTTACTCTTAAGAATTCTATATATTCATTTTTTCTAATGTTGGGCACTGGGTAGTGGACCCCTTTGCCTTTGAACAAAATCACTGAGGTGAGTAGCATTTCTCTCGTCACTGCACCACAAATCCATTTATAGGGCGAATATTCCTCCATCATCTCAAAAGAAGAAAGGACAAACATACTTAAAGAGAGAGAAAAGAAACATCCATGCCCAAACTGGAATTCGAACCCTGGACCTACAGCCCAGGTATCAGAATGCCCAGGTATATATATATATATATATATATATATATATATATATATATATATTTTGATTTATAAAATTTCTTAGCTTTCATTCTCCATAAATTTAATACCTGAAATAAAAAAATATGCATCGGTATGTAAGATGAAAAAGAATTGTTGATAATTTTTAATTCTTTTTTAAATGCATAATAGTGTCTTAGGTGGCTGCCATTCCTCAAAATGGCAGAAAATTTAATGTTGAAAAAGAAGTTACATGAAGAGTATACGGCAGTGAATAGTTTTATTTTTTGCAGACTTTATTACATCATTGAATTCCGGATGTCGAGGAACAGCAAGAGAAATGGGAATCGTGAGCCAGCTTTTCATTGCAGTCATTTGGATCTGTCAGTATCTGACGTTGAAACTGATGATCTTCAATTGAAGTGAAAAGAACAGTTTATGTCGTAGGTTCTCAGTGGGGGATAAAGTTCCAACTAAAAGAAAAATCCTGTAAAAGCGGAGATGAAAAAGTTTACTTATTTTCTGAGTTTCATTTTCTGGAATCAAACTAGTGATACCATTATATTTCTTTTATAAAATGTAAACTGATATAAAGAATAATTTAAAGGGTATGCTTATTGATGTTTGTTTGGATGTTGTATACTTGTGCAAAAATAGCAATTAATCATTTAGAATCCGTAGATGCCTACATATATGTACATCTTAGCATGATTAGTTATTTAAATGTAAAAGCACATTAAATAATGTAAATAATTTATTGATAGAATATGTAAGCTTTATGTGTGTAATATTGTTGTAAGCACACTCCTTTGAAAATATTTTTATATGCATTTCTTCATCAACTTCTCTCAACTGTTTTATATTATTATCAAATATAAGTAGAATTCTAAATATAATTTGAAACATATATCTGTCCAATTTCGCTGTTTTATATTTAAAAAAAAATATTGTGAATATGACATTTGGTATGATGATGTATGGCTTGTATTTCTCGTCTTATCGTTGGGTATTGATATCCATTTACATAAGAATATATATCATTGATAAGTGTGACTAATTTCAAATAATTTTAAACTGTTAATTTTGACAATTTTCAACAAAGTTGATTTACATTACTTTATTAGATTATCCCAAAATAAAATAATTATTTTTATGGTAATAGAAGAATCGTTAATGATAACGAGTTCTTTCAACAGAAATAGAATTTAGCTAAAATGTATGAAGTGTAATAACACATTTGATATTTTCCTCCTCTTAATATTCCTTATTAATGAAAACTTTTTCAATACTTAACAAAAGAATTCCATTGAATTGAAGGCTTCATTAATCAAAGATTGAATATATGCATTATATATTCACTTAAAACAATTTTTATTGTTTTTAAATCGAGCATTTTTAATTCGAAATATTCATTAAATTCAAAGAAAATGCTTAAGTAATTAAATAGTATTTACATGAATAGTTATTGATTGCTTTTAGTGTATTACAGAAATTTATTTTCGGGTAATATTTTATACTTCTCCAAATATAATAAAATGAAAAAAAACCACAATTTTTTTGTAACTTTCAAAATACAAATTTCTATGTTCAAAAAGCATGTTAGCTATTTTACTTTGAATTATAATTATTCCTTTATTATCTTTAGTAATCCTGTTTATTAAATTTAAATGAAAAATAAATGGACAATTCATTTCCATTTTTCTATGTATTAAAAATTAACTTATTTTTATAAAAGTTACCATCGATTATATAATAGTCATACAAATCCATATAAATCATCATGATTTATGTAAATGTAATTTCAATTTAGTCAAGATTATAGCTTTGATTTCTTAAGCGAAAAATGTTTTAATTCTAAGTTTAGACTTGGATTATTTATTTAGACTAAGTAACATTATATTTTAAATCATTATATTTACAAACATAACTAAATATAAAATAATGTAATAAAAATATAAAAAAACATTACATATTTAAACTATGTACATTTTCAATTTTTTTATTATAAAATAAAATATGTTGCATTTACGAAAATTCCTTAATTATAGACATAATTTACCTGATTATTGCAAATTAAATAAAATATACAAAAGACGCCATATTTCCCTACGTCCTATTTTTCAATCAAGAAGAAAAGTATGAGTATAAAAAATCCTAATGTTGCCAATTATTTTAAGATGTGAAGCATATAAACTATACTTAACTATGCTTCCACAACCTCTTTATTATGCTCCATCAGAGGAAAAATCTGAATAAAAAATATAGTATTTATCATACTTGCTAAAGCACGTCACATTTAGCAAGACCTTATTTTTTTCACAATGCTGGTGAAAAAAAATCGTGATACTGAGTTAATGAAGGGAGCTGTAATATTAGTTTATTGAAATTAACGATGATTTTCTGCGATCTCGGCGGAGCGGTTCAATTTAGCAGGCTTGGAAAACCCCGGAATGTATTAAACATAATTAAGGGTGCATTATGTTTCGTGTTGTTCGTTGAAGAATATGATGAAGTAAATTTGCTGATTATAACAGAAATGTGAAAACGTTGATATTAATGATTTCTATAATAGCAATATTTCAAGAGAGACCTTATTGAGTACCATAATTATTAAGTATTTTCTTTATTTATTATGTCAAGTCGTTTGTAATAATTATTTTCACATGTTTTGCAAATTGGGCAGAATAAATCGATAAATATTCTTTTAAAAATTAATCGATATCCTTAAAAATGAGGATACATTACTAAATAGCTAAATATCATAAATTTAATTAATAAAAATTGTGTAATTTTTCATTTTAGTAAACTTTCTTGTGAGTTATAATTATATTTTATGTATTCATTAACCGAAATTGCTTTTAGACATACTTACCTAACTATCACTTGTTTTTCTTAAAGAAAATATTACACACCAAAATTACCACCATACTGTGTTTATTATTTTTCTTTAAAATCACATTTTATTACTTAACTATTGATTGTACATCTGATCCTATATGTAATTGGTAATGATTATTTATTATTAATACAGATAAATAAGTTAAATCAATAATTCAAAAAAATCAATAATTAATCTCCTTATCTGAATGCCAATTCCTCATGATGAAAAATCATTGTTTGCATAAAAATTTTTATCATATTTAGCAATGTACAATTATTTAATCATACAATATATGTAATTACTCATATCTATAAAAATTTGTAGAATGTAATACATGTTACATTGTAAGAACGCACATTTCCTGTATTCCGTAACACACAATGTGAATTCTGATCTTAGATTATGCTTAACCTTAAATATAATACCATATACATTGTATGCACAAATAAGCACTATAGTATTAAATTGAAGCATGAGCAAATCACCATGTAAATGTTTATAGATTACCCTGTTATAATAGGCGTGTAATATTTACTGTAGTGTAAAAATACTTAACAACTTTGTTATCACTGCGATTTTGAGTTTTGAAATTACTATGTTCTTACTTAATGTGTAAATTTCTTTAGAATCACTAGCAATTTTGAGAATTTACAATATATACAAATCAACAAACTTAATGTATGAATTTTTTGACTGTTAATTATTAAAATTTTATTTGTCGTAGAAAACAATTTGTTGATACTTATAATCATTGGAAATTATTATTAGTTACATTTATTACTGATAGATAATAAAAGCTATCAATAATGATTAAAAGAAAAATAATGAAAATTAGTTAAGAATGTTATTAACAATAGCTTTAGCTATAATCAAACTCTATAGAAATAACTGTTGGTAAATAATCTAACAAAATTAAAAAAAAAAAAATATTGTTTTAAAACTGGCATGAAGGCATTGAATATATATATATATATAATATTATTAAATTATTATATGCGTACAAAATAATTTGATTTTTTTTGAAGCTGAGACATTGTTTTCAGTAAAATCAAGGGTAAATTACTGGTAAATGTCTAAAAATAAAAAGAAGTTATTTCTCACACTCTAAGATATTAAAAAAGAAAATGCTGATCAACTAGTTTTAAAATTTTGTTTTTGTAATCAATTTCAAATTTTTATGTTATGGTTAAGAGTAGAAGATAGATGGAAGTCTTATTAAATGAATATGTACTATTCAACAGCTACGTAGTATAGTTACGAGTACCTAATATAAAAATGCATTTGTTTTCTTTACCTAATACGTTTTGGTGTTAGTAATTTGAACATTTTTCATATATGTTGAGTATTTCAATTAAATTTTACCAAACCATTTACATAATTCATTTAAGAGCATTTTCTGCCTATAATGAAATTTTTTATTCAAAATGTGTTTTTTGTATATAGTTTTACATAATTAAAAACTAAATGTATATTTTGTTTTGTCATTAGTCATTATAACTCACTGATTGAATTTGAAAGCAATTAATATTATTAAACAATGGTGAATATGTATTATATATTAATGAGAATTATTATGTAGTTTGAAGTTTATTAAAATGTTGATGATATTTGTTTGAAGCTGTAAAATAATAAACATTTAAATGTTAGTTGTAAGTTAATTTTTTAAACATGAAGGATTCTATTTACAAAAATTACATGGCACTTCTTAATTCTAATACAGTTAATTATGCAACATTCTATATAAGATATCAGTATAATAATTTTTATTTTCATAGTGAAAGTTTTTAAGAAGTAAGTAGAAGGTTATGAAAAGATAAAAAATATAGTTAAAAAATTCTTAAATAAGATTAAATACAGCATAATAACTTATTTATTCAAATTAATATAATTCATTGCACTTTCATAAATGTACATGCATAAAACAAATAGAAAGCTTATTTATACTTGTTTTATGCATGTAGTAGTTTATCTCAAAAAAAAGCAAGTAGAAAATTTATTTCATTATTTATGAATATTTTGTCAAAAAGAGATATTAAATTACTGTTTGCTACCATATCTGTTAAAATATTATCGCATTATGTTTTTTTTACAGATACACTAGTGAATATATGTACGTTCATAATGATTATTAATGTTAGCAATGTGCTTATATATAGTTGATGGAAAATATTTTAGGTGTTAAACATATTCTCTAAGATATAAATTTATTGGAAAATTTTGAAGAATAAAATTGTTATCACTTAAATTCATGCAAGCGAAGAAAACAATTCAATATGTTTTATTTATTGATTGCTTAAATTTAACCAACAAGAATTGTTAGTAAATAATTTATAATAACTTATAATAATATTCCATAAAAATACATTTAATAAGCTACAAACAGGTATGCTAATGCAGGCACTCTCTCTATTGGGTTAAAATGTTTGATGAAAAAAAAACCTGAAAATAAAAGTGCAATATTATATCTTTATTAGAAACATATGAAATCCCATATATTACATTTTTAATGCTATACAATCTACATATTCCTCTTTAAAACTTTAAGCTAATGCACAAATTACGTGTCTAGATAAAACTATTATTACGTTGAAGAATAGAAAAATATCAAACAATCCTATAATTTAATTAAATACGTTAACTGGATATATGTACACTTTAAATACAGTAAAAAGTAACAGCTAAAGTAGTTGATTAAGCTAAGATATCAGAAGTATTACGAAAAACTTGAGTGAAAAATTACCTTCATTTACAAATGCTGAAATTTTTATCATGAATTTAAACTTAATTACTCTCTGAGACAGAATTTAACCCCAAGAGACGTACAACTGACGAGCATCTTGTTGATTTTTCATTTACGAAGGGATGAGAACTATATGAGAGCACCCGTCATCATAAGGTGACAAAGTGTGCATTACACAATTTTATTATCATTTACAACAGTGTCAAAATAAATCACCTATTTCAACAGCTTTTTAAAAAG
>JAPDSC010021457.1:0-21223 GCA_026290005.1 Latrodectus geometricus | reverse complement strand
GAGCCCCTTTTCTAAATAATATTTTATATGGCATTTGTCCTCATACTGAGAAAGTATGATAAAATTATTTAAATATTCAAAAATCATTAGTTAATTAGATTCATGCAAAACACAATTTCAGGAATCCATCACTCTAATTCTATAGAGAGGTCATTCAAGCAGTCATGTCCAATGAGACCTCTAAATGTGGACACCGCAGCCTTGTAAATATGAGAACAGATCCAGAATTTTCCTTCTCTTAAACTATTGAGCGTTGATTCGATACCCTACCATAATAATTTTTTGCAATAAACAGGTGAATAAAAACTTGCTCTTTTTAATAATTTTTCAAGGGTTATTAAAATTAATAAAAATTTCAAAAGCGTTTGATTTTATTTTTATTATTAAATGTTGGTCATTACTTAAGTCAATATCAAAATGTGTCTATTTTCTTAGTCTTAAGCACCGTAGAACAGCCTTTGGATTCCAATGAAAGCGTTGGTGACCATTTAGTCTTTTTTATGAGCTCTACGGAATATTGATAACACCTCTTCGAACACTCGTTCATTTGACAGATTTTGTTAAGATATTTTTTCACTGTCTATATTAGCTTTTTATTATTATTATTATTAAATCTACTGTGTAATATCTTCGGTGCGTACGTTTGGTAGATATTGGGTTCATAAAACAATTCTGTTTCATAAAACATATGCTGCTGTTTTTTTTTTTCAATTTATTTCATTATTTTAATAATACATTACATTATGCATTTAAATTTATTTTTTGTCAGTAATTACATATGAATTGGGTGTTTAAGGAAGTAAACTGAATAACGTTTCTGTATTTCCAGTGGCTTGCCAGAAATACTTTCCACTATTTTTACAGACACCGATGACAGTGATGGAGATTTTGAGGTATATGCATGTAATTTGTTATTAATCTAATAAATAAAACTAATAAAATTTTTAGAATCACTCATTCACACTTTAAAATAAATTTTAGAACTTAATTAAATACAATATTCTAAATTATCTTTATTCTTTTGACAGTAACATAATGAGAAATCTACCATTGTTTCGATATATATGTTAAGTTTAGTTTTTAGGTATTTTTAGTATATTTTGTTAAGATTTTTATGCAAAAAAATATAATTAATTAATTAGACCGGTATTAAAAGAAAATTCATGGCGAAAAGCAAAACAAAAATAATTTATTTTATTGTTTAGGAATTTCTCTCTTCTCCCAATAATATGCACTGTTTCGGAATGTCACTGAAAAAAATTCGAATTTGTATGGATTGAACACCGTTCCGAAGCTTCTCACCTGAAAATTCAAAGAAAGAAATTCCGCTCTCCAATATGTCTTGATGGTGACTAAAATATAGTGATTTATATTGAAATCTGATAATCTAATTGATTAGAACATCATATGTTAACGACTGTGGATAATATTTTTAATCATTCAGATATAATGCGAGAACCATGTACGAGATGAGTAATATTGTGGTTTGATGAATGTTGCAGCCCCATAAATGTAGCCACACAATAAGACTTTTCGCACTCTACACTCTATGACAAGTGATAATCACATTCATTGCAGAAATTAAATTTCCTTTTAATAAGACTTAAATTAAATTTAGGCTGACTATTGTTGACTATTAAAAAGAAATTAAGTTTCCTTTTAATAGTCAACAATGAAATATTTTTCAAAAAGTTTAGTCAGGCTCAGTTATGGTCGTATTTTCATCCAGTTTGGCTGACATGTTTTACAAAATTTTTTGTGTTTCAATATATAATTAATATTTCAATATTTTTGCTACAGGTTCGCCTTTTAAAATGCATTTTTTATATAAAAAAATAATAATTGGTAGGAAATTAATTTTACAGGGTTTTCCAAATGAAGATATATGTAAAACAAAATTTATGCAGAAAACCAATCGATCTGGTAATGGTAAGTGATAGCAAAACTCCAAAATTTCATTGAATTTTTCCATTTTTTTAATTTTAGTGTTTTACTTAATTGAAAAATAAAGTTAATTAAAATCTGTATTATAATTTTAATTAATAAGTATTACAATAAATGTACACTTAAGCAGCTATTAATTCTAAATAAGATATTTGTGCCAAATAATAGATATTAGTGCTTAATAGCCTAAGGGATTATTAGGAAACTAATTGTAAATTTTAGTCATCTCGGGTATTTAAGTAATCAAAATACTATAACTTTCTTAAACTATCAAAATTCATAAATACTGGAATTATAATTATAAATCCTAATTTCTCGATTTAGTTATTTAAGTTATTTACTCATTTTTATGAAGCTTTTTAATTTGTAGATATCCCCTACGAAAAGGCGATAACTTGCTGTGCGGATAGAGATACGAGAGAAAATCAGAACAGCAAGAGATGGTACGAAAAGGAATGGGAATCGAATTCTTCCGATGAATCATCTGTCGTAAGTGAAGAAAACATGAGGTAATTATTTCAAAGTTCATTTTTTTTAATTAGTTTTGATTATAAATTTAAAGTCTATTAATCGAAATCGCTTCTTCACTACCCAAAGCGGACTTCTAAACCTCGGAATTTTGGGTTTCACAAGAAATAGGGGAATTGTTATTCCTAAACTAAAAAACTAAACTCAATGGTATGACAGCCCATCGTGGGGTGAGGCCCACTGAGCCCATATTCCGAAGAAAATAAATTATTTTACAAATGCTGAACACACACAGTAGTGTTGAAGCCGTTAGTTGAAGGGTCTCCAATACTTCTTGATAATGCCAACATACTGAGAAAGTATGGTAAAATTATTTAAATATTCAAAAATCATTAGTTAATTAGATTCACGCAAAACACTGAGCGTGGATTCCATATCCTACTATAATAAATGTTTTTGTAATAGTCAGGTTAATGAAAACCTGCTTTTAAAACATTTTCAAGGAATATTATTAAGAGTAATGGAAATTTCAAAAGCGCTTGATTTTCTTTTTATTATTAAATGTTGGTCATTGTTTGAGTCAATATGAAAATGTGTCTCCTATTTTCCTTGTCTTAAGCATTGTAGAACAGCCTTTGGATTCCAATGAAAGCGTTACTTACTATTTAGTCTTTTTTATGCGCTAGACAGAATATTGATAACACCTATTTGAACACTCCCTCATTTGGCAGATATTACTGTTTGGATATTTTTTCACTGCCTAGTTCAGCTTTTTTTTTTTTTTTATTTGTGTAATATTACCTTCTGGAAGTGTGTTTCATAGATAGTGGGTCATATTCACGTGACGAAAAGAAGGAAGCCAGGCATGCCCTCCAATATCCGTCTTGACACATATGTATGCCAGAAACCAAAAAATCAGTACTCAACAATAGTCGTTCAGTAGTTGTGTTAAAATTACCAAATAAAATTAAAACGTAGCTCTCTGATACTTAATAACTGAGCAGGGCTGACATCTTCTAGATGTCTGATTTGGCTGATAGACTTCCAAAATACAGAAAACTAGACAGCAACACGTCAAAAAACATTTATTCAAGAACGACACAAGTTACATGAAGAGATTTTAAACATCAACTCAAACAAAATGGCGAACAAAATAGAACAAAATATAACCCTCTTCTGATTGGTTGGCGAGGTGATGCCATTCGCAACAAGTTGATTGGGTTGAACCCGAGATATTCCATTTTGATGAGCTAGCCATATTCTGAACGTGGAAGTTTGCGATGGCTTAGAATCTACTTCAAATCGCAAATTCTGGTCAAATTAGACACATGTGCTAACTATTAACGTACATGATCAAGATAGCCAAATCCCTCATCTGCATCTTTGTTTAATATCGCTGATAATTTTTCCATTCTCGTTCAACAACTTGGCTTCATAAAATATGCTGATGTGTTTTTTTCAATTTATTCGAGTATTTTAATATATGCATCATCCCCCCCCACTGTATATGAATTGTGTGTTTGATGGTAAATTAAATAACGTTTCTTTATTTGCAGTGGCTTGCCAGATATACTTTCCAATATATTTACAGACACCGATGACAATGATGGAGATTTTGAGGTAAATGCCTGTAATTTGTTATTAATCTAATAAATACAGCTAATAAAATTTTTAGAATCACTCATTCACACTTTTAAATAAATTTTAGAATTTAATTAAATACAATATTTTAAACTTTTATCTTTATTGTTTTGACAGTTACAAAACGAGAAGCATACGAATACTTCTATATTTAGTTTTAAGGTATTTTAAAAGTATTTTGTTGATTTTTATGCAAAAAATATATGACCAATTAATTAGAACGGTAAATTAAATGTATATTTACGGCGAAAAGCAAAACAAATGTATTTTATGATACTATTTAAGCTTTTCTCTCTTCTTCCAATAATATGCACTGATTCGGCATGTCACTGAAAAAAAAGAGTTTATATGGATTGAAAACCGTTCCTAAGTTTCTCACTTGAAAATTCTAAGAAAGAAATTCCGTGTGTCCAATATGTCTTAATGGTGACTGAAATATAGTGATTTATATTGAAATCTGATAATCTAATAGATTAGAACATCATATTAACGAATGTGGATAATTTCTTTAATCATTCAGATATTATGCGAGAGCTATGCACTAGATAAATGTTACTGTGGTTTGAATATCTGGTTTGGTTTATAAGAACGGTAAAGTCTAATAACATTTACGACAAGAAGTAAAACAAATAAAAATAGTTTATACTATTTAAGTATTTCTCTCTTCTCCCAATAGTATGCACTGATTCGACATGTCACTGAAAAAAATTAAATAGTTTATATCCATTTAAAACCGTTTCAGAATTTTTCACCCAAAGAATCTAAAAAAGAAATTCCATATCTCCAATATGTTTTAATGATAGCTGTAATATACTTTTTAAATTGGAATCTGATAACTTATTGCTTAGGGCATTATGTTAATTACTGTGAACAATTTCTTCAATCATTCAGATATAGTGTGAGAACCATGTAAGGGATGAGTAAGGCAGGCCGCAAATTCGTAGATGATCGCATGAGACATGTATCGAGAGACAAGCCGAAGATCTCGCGAGATTCACATGAGGCCAAATGACGTCACAAATGTCTTATCTACGTCAAAAAATGGGCGGAGCGCGAGACAAATCTGGATATCGAGCTGGTTTGAAATATCTAAAAATTTTCCGCGAGACTTTGCTAATTTCAATTTCTGCACGAAAAATATACCCCGTTGATATCGAGAGTACTAGTTATTACAAGTTTAAATTTGAAGAGGAGGAGTTAATTATAAATCTTTATCAAGGTAATAATATATTTTTTTTAATATTGCAATCGGAAATGGAACCGGAATGTAAACAAATTCTCATTGGTTTAAAATATCCATGACGTCAGATTACAACGTCACACTAAGACCTCCATAAGACGGGGTTTGTATACCATAAGACGGTGTCTCAATCGGATGGTCTACCGAGTTTGCGGCCGGCCCAATGTTGTGATTTGATCAATGTTGCAGCCCCATAAATGTATCCCCACACAATAAGGCTTTTCGTATTCTATACTCTTATGACAAGTGATATGACATTCATTACAGAAATTTAATTTCCTTTTAATAAGACTATTTTTTATAACAACGCCACATTTGTCGTCAATATCATCATTTAAAGCAATGGATACAATTGCGGGCTTTAAATCTGCTCCTCCATAGTATATGAATATTTAATGGTATTGCTTATTGGTGTAGTTTGAAGCAAGAAATATGCTACAGAAGCATTACCTTTTTTTTTTTTTTTTTTTTTTTTTTTTTGTTAATTCATTATTTCTTTTTCCTACTAATTGAGGTATATTAATTTCACCCACCCTTGGAAATGTCTCACAGCTACACAATCAATTCTTGATGTGTATAAAACAATATAAATACAATAGACATTCGTATTTACGAACTCGTAGAAGGAACACCAGTAAAATTGTTCACAAAAAGAAATTTTCTAAATACAGAAATTTATAAGATCTGAATTAAATTTTAACAAATAAATTATGAACTATTATTACCCTTGCCTATCTATTTTGATAATTCATAATGAAATTCTTAGAATTTATATAAATTTTAAATCAGATCATGTTGGGTGTTGTTTATATATATATATATATATATATATATATATATAAAGCATTTGCATAAAACAAATTTATCTCGAAAATATTGAAAAGTTGAATATATTTTAAGCGTGTTTCTATATTTGATCTTAAAATTATATTGTAAATTTTCACTGACACTTTATAAGGAGTAAATTTTCAGTTATCTTAATTGTTTTTTTTTTTTTTTTTTTTTTATATTTCCAAATGATTATCAATTTATATAATCAATAATGAAATATTGATCAAATAGTTATTTCAGGCTCAGTTATAATTGTATTTTTATCTAGTTTGGTTGACATGTCTTAGTGATTTTTTTTTTCTTTTTTTGTTACACAGTACTATTAATAGTTCAATGTTTTTGCTCTTTCACTTTTTAAAATGCATTTTTTATAATAATAATGAGTAACGAATTTGTTATACAGGGTTTTCCAAATGAAGAATTATGTAAAACAAAATTCATGGAAAAAACCATTCAATCTGATAAAGGTAAGTGATAAAAGTACTCCCAAATTTCATGAAATATTCTAATTTTTTAAGTTTATTTTTCTGTTAGGTAAAACACTTAAGTTAATTGAAATAAATGTGTTAGAGGGGATCTCACTAAGCACTGATTAGCACTAATTTCTGATTAAGTGCACTTTATACATTTATTTATTTATGTCTATTGTCCATAAATAAATAAATGTGCACTTAAGCAGCTATTACTGCTAAACAAAAGAATTAGTGCTATATAATAACCTAAATGACTATTAAGACACTATTAGTAAATTTTAGGGGCCGCGGTGACCTGGTTGGTTAGGGGATCATTCTCGTTACCAAAAGGTTGTGAGTTCGAATCTCGGCTTAGCCGAAGATCCGTCTTGTTCACTGGCGCAGCTTGTCCTTTTTGGACCTTGCGCTTTAAAACCCAACCAACCAACCGTCGTGTTCACTAATGGGGACTGGGGCACGTTAAATCCGTCGGGTCACAATGTCCTCCATGTTCCCATTACAAATTAATATCTCTGGGAAAGGTTGGAACCAGGCTTTGAGTCTTCACTGGTTTCAATCTCTAAATCGAAAGATTTAGGTGGTGCTGCCATCTATGAGCCAAAAAGTCGTACTTCCACCTTCGTATGAGGGTGCTCTATTAAAAAACGGAAGACGCCCCACTGACTTCATTCGCCTAGTCTCTGTGATGGGCGGGCTTGGCGTTGCCAAGTGTCATTAAAAACAACAACAGTAAATTTTAGTGAGTTCGGCCTTTAATCAATTAAAGTGCTATCATTTTCCCAAATTATCAAAATTCGTAATTATTGGAATTATAATTATAAAAGCCTAATTTTTTGATTGATTTATTTAAAACTTAATTACTCATTTTGACAAAGCTTTTTAATCTGTAGATATCCAATACGAAAATGCCATAACTTGCTGCGCGGATAGAGATACCCAAGAAACTAAGAAAAGCAAGAGGTGGCGTCAAAACGAATGGGAATCGAGTTCTTCTGACGAATCATCCGTCGTAAGTGAAGAAAACATTAGGTAATTATTACCAAGGGGTACTCTTACAAACTTCATTTTTTAGTTAATTTTGATTATAAATGTTAAGTCTATAATAAAAATCGCTTCTTCACTACCGAAAGCGGACCTCGGAATTTTGGGTTCCGCAAGAAATAGGGGAATTGTTATTTCTAAACTAAAAACTAAAGTCAGTGGTGTGACACCCCATTGTGAAGCCAAGGCAAACTGAGCAATATTCCGAAGTAAATAACATTTTATTTCACACATGCAGAACAGTAGTGTTGAAGCCTTTAGTTCAAGGCTCTTTGATACTTATTGATAATGTCCTCTTACTGAGAAAGTATGGTGAAATTATTTAAATATTCAAAAATCGCTTAGTTAATTAAATTTACACAAAACACAGTTTCAGGAATCCATTCTATAGGGAGGTCCTTCAAGCAGTCATGTCCAGTCAGGCCGCAAAATATGGACACCGCAGCCTTTCTTGTAAAAATTGTTACAGTTGTCTCCTCCAAAAAATTTTCCTTCTCTTATCCCATTGAGCGTTGATTCCATACCTTACCATAATAAAAATTTTTGCAACAGTGGGATTAATGTAAGCCTACTGTTTAAAAAAAAAATTCTAGGGATAATAATATTAAAAGTAATACAAATTTCAAAAGCGCATGATTTTCTTTTTAATTTTAAATGTTTGTCAATGTTCGAGTCAATATGAAAATGCGTCTCCTATTTTCTTAGTCTTAAGCTCCATATTAGCCTTTGGATTCCAATGAAAGCATAACTGACTGTTTAGTCTTTTTCATGACCTGGACATAATATCGACTACAAAGCTATTCGAACCTTTGTTCATTTTCCAGATGTTACTGTTTGTGGATATTTTTTCACTGTCTAGTTTAACTTAAAAAAAAAAAAAAATCTATGTAATATCTTCCAGAAGTATGTTTGATAGGTATTTGGTGCATTAAACTATTTCTTGAGCTTGTCAGATATGTGGCACCTCTGCATTGTTGCATTTTGTACCATGCTCCAAGCCCAATTTTTTCCTAGTTCCATTGTCTTGGGTCACCTACTTTGTTTATAAAGTCTGATAGGTCCTCAATGGAGTATTAAACTATTTTGTTTCACAAAACATATGCTGCTGTTTTTGTTTTCAATTTATTTGATTATTTTAATTTTATATTATGCAATGAAATTTGTTTTTTGTTAGTGATTACATATGAATTGGGTATTTGATGGTAAATTGAATAACGTTTCTTTTTTTTTTTGCAGTGGCTTGCCAGAAATACTGTCCAATATTTTTACAGACACAGATGACAGTAATGGAGATTTTGAGGTAAAATCATGTAATTTGTTATTAATCTAACAAATGAACCTAATAAAACTTTTTAATATCACTCATTAAGTTTTAAAAAATTTTAGAATTTAATTAAATACTTTAAACTCCTAACTTTATCTATTCTTTTGACAATAACAAATTGAGAAACATACATTTTTCTATATTTAGTTCTGTAGTGTTTTGTTGATTTTTTTGCAAAAAACATGTAACCATTTTATATGAACGGTAAATTTTAGGAATATTTATGACGAAAAACAAAAGAAATAAAAATAGTTATAATACTATTTAAGAGTTTTCATTCTTCCAATAATATGCACTGATTCGGCATGTCCCTGAAAAAAATTCAAGAGTTCATATGGATTTAAAACAGATTCGATCTTTCTCATCCGAAGATTCTAAGAAAGAAACTATATAGCTCCTATATGTCTGGATGGTGTCTGAAATATAGTGATTTATATTGAAATCTGATAATCTAATTGATTAGAGCATCATAAGTTGACAACTGTGGATAATTTCTTCAATCATTCAGATATAACGCGAGAGCTATGTACGTGATATTGTTTTGCTAAATAATGTTGTGATTGAGGCCACGGTGGCCTGGTTGGTGTGGGTGTCGTTCTCGTAACCAAAAGGTGATGAGTTCGAATCCCGGCTTAGCCGAAGATCCGTCGTTGTTCACTAATGGCGACTGGGGCACGTAAAATCTGTCGGGTCGCAATGCCCTCCATGTTTCCATTCCAAATTAATACCTCTCGGGGTGGTTGGAGCCAGACTTTGGTTTCAATGTCTAAATTGGAAGATTCAGATGGTGCTGCCATCTATGAGCCGAAAGTCGTACTTACGACTTCTTGAGGGTGCTCTATTCAAAAATGGAAGACGCTCTCTCTCTCTCTTTGACTTCATTCGCCTCTTGGCGGGTGGGCTTGGCATTGCCAAGTGTCATTAGAAACAAATAATGTTGTGGTTTGAAAAATGTTGCACCCCCATAAATGTAGGCCACATATTAAGGCTGCATTACACTCCTATGGCAAGTGATATCACATTCATTGGAACTACTTTGATATACCCCCCCCCCCCAAATCGGAAGTTTAACGACATTTTTTTCTCACCAACCCAAAATACCTGGCGCCTTTTTTTCGCCAAGATGGATTCTCGCTTAGTCCAAATAATTAATACATAAAAAAACTTTTAAAAAAATAACTCTAATAATGGTACAAAATACAAGAAAATACTAAATTTGGCAACAGCAAAAACCTAAATTAGCAACACCAAAATAAGAAAGAGCAACCTCAAAAAGTCCTTAGGGAGTGCAAGATTTGGCGCGTAATTTTTAGGGGGGTATATCAAAGTTGTTCCCATTTTTTCTTAATTCATTATTTCTTTTCCTACTACTTGAGTTATATAATTTTCACTTTGAAAATATCTCAGAGCAACACAATAAATTCTGGATATTAGTTTTTACGACCAGTAAAACAGTTCACGAAAAGGAAAATATATTAATTTCTGAATTTTTACCTAAATACTTTTTCTTTAAAAATAAGATTATTATGAAGAATTATTTAGAATTTACTACAAGAAACACACGCAAAATAAGATTGATACTTAACATATACTTTCATTTTATTTACTGTACTTCACCTCAGTTTTCTAAAGCTCAAATATTGCTTTAAATTTTTGGAGCCAACTGTTTAATGCCTTTTTTAGTTCATCATAACTTCATATCAAAGAAAAAAAATTTTTTTTTTTAATTTTTATATTTTTTTTTGGCAGATTTTGTCTTACTTAATATTTTTTTTCGTCAACTTTCAGAATTTTATTTTTTACTTCAATTGATAAAGACGTTCGTTTCTTCAACTGCGACAAATTCTCTACTGAATCGCTTAATTCCCTTTCGACAAACGAAATTTCATAAATTGAGTTTTTTTTTTTTTTTTTTTTTTTTTTTTTTTTAAAATAAAAGGAAGCCGACTACAAAATAAGAGCACAATTTTTTTAGTGTTTCCGCTTTCCATGTTTAAACATACGAGAAGAGCATTTTCACCTTTTCTGTGTACTTAGCGGGAAACACAGAAGTGTAATTCGGTGCCACAGCTCTTTTATATCATAGGTTTGATATCAAAGTGTATTCGACTATTCCAGTAACATCTGTAATACTTGCACATGTAGTATCATTGTTCAAGAAGGAATAAAATTCTCAGGCGTTACATAAAAAGGAATAAAATAAAAAAAAATTGAAAAGATATCATAAAAAATAAAAAACGGAAAACTGTATTTGTCAAAATCGAAAATTCGTGAAAAAGACTTTTCAAAAATTAAGTTCCTTATTGAGAATTAAAATTATGATTGTGTCATGTTGCGGACTAGTCAATAGTTCGTAAAAATGTAAGTATTCGTAAATTAGAATCTCGTAAAAACAAACATCTATTGCATATTGTTTAATAGACATCCGGAGTCCATGATTATTTTACAGCTATTTTATATTACAATGCTAATCACCATTAAATTTGGAGCTAGACTAGTTTCTTTAGTTATCATATTCTTATGAAAAATGTGTAAACTTTTTGAAAATCAATCCTAGAGTTCAAGGATTAAGTTTCCTTGGTATTGAAACATTTGTACGAATTTAATATGTATAAATTATTATGGCTATTACCCCTATTGGGTGTGATTAATTGTAGTTGTTGTTAATGACACGTGCAACGCCAAGCCCGCCCGTCACAGAGACTAGGTGAATGAAGTCAGAGAGAGCGTCTTCCGTTTTAC
Organism: Latrodectus geometricus; assembly: GCA_026290005.1. Taxonomy (NCBI): domain Eukaryota; kingdom Metazoa; phylum Arthropoda; class Arachnida; order Araneae; family Theridiidae; genus Latrodectus; species Latrodectus geometricus. The sequence goes on along the minus strand of JAPDSC010021457.1, from coordinate 9,519 downwards.
AATAGAGCACCCTCATACGAAGGTGGAAGTACGACTTTTGGCTCACAGATGGCAGCACGACCTGAATCTTCAAATTTAGAGATTAAAACCAGTGAAGACCCAAACCCTGGCTCCAACCACCCCCAAAGGTATTAATTTGTTATGGGAACATGGAGGACATTGCGACCCGACGGATTTAACGTGCCCCAGTCGCCATCAATGAACACGACAGATCTTCGGCTAAGCCGGGATTCGAACTCACCACCGTTTGGGAACGAGAACGATTCCCTAACCAACCAGGCCACCACGGCCTGTGATTAATTGTTCTGGATAATATGCGCTTTTTATAAGTTTTAATGCAGCACTATAAATCTGAGTTTTTTTGCTACATTTTGACTTGTCTACTTTCTTAGTATACTAGCTAGTTGAAATCAGCTTTGTGCTCATCGGTGGCCGGATTTTCTTCATTAGCAGATTAAAAAAGCTGCTTTAGAAATTAAAAGGTATAACGAGTGGGATATTTTTTTTTTTTTTTTTTTTTTTTTTTTTTTTTTTTGCTTATTAGATATGGTATAGCTCGACTCAAGGCTTGGTACAGAAAAGTATGCCGGTGCACTCACGTCATAATTTGACGTGATTTAAAATAATTCACTCTGTTTTGAAACATACCTAATTTGAGTTAGACATACTGAGCTTTTCATTGAACCACGCCATTTATCTTGTTTCGCTCACTTTTGAAATATTCATTATATTTTTGACTTTGTTTTATTGATTATCATTTTATTTTCTTTATTGCTGTTTTGATTCTATGTAATAAACTTTACATTCATTACTCTGACTATCATATTTTAGTGAAAAAAAAAAAGTTATTTTAAATAGATGAAAATTGTGTAATGATTCTGTTATTAATAATATGCTTTCAAAAATTTATTTTATTATTTTTTTTTTAATGATAGGGATTTATTGATGATGAAACGGAAGAAATGCAAATAGCTGATGAAACCTCGGGTAAGTAGAGCAATATTATAAATTAATTGTAATAATAAATTGTAATGCAATAAATTTCCAATTATCCGCGAAATTAGTATTGTGGATAAGCAGATTTGAGGGATAATCCACAAAAATATAAAAAGAATGAATGTATTAACACAAACATAAGAATGGTTTAAATACTCAATAAAGCTAACATGAAAGACATATTAGCAATAATAAAATTGTTCACTACAAATACCATATAATTTTTCTCTCTCTCTATATATATATATATATATATTTTTTTTTTTTTTTACTCGTTTAAACATTTTTTCTTCATTCGTGATTGAAGATTCTTGAATCTTAAACCCCAACGCTAATCGAGAATGTACTGTACGTTGTATTGTTTTCTAATTATTTTTCGTAATTTTATTAATTATGCATGCGTACACCATAATCACTATAAATTTATTGAAATAATGAGTAAATAAACATATGCATGTTCAAAAAAAAGATGGGAAGTAAATACATACTTTTATGCAAACTAGAAACTAAAATTTAATGAAAAATGCCCTCTGCATGCGAATGAAATACGCAGTGTGAATAGAGAACTTAACTATTGCTACCACCATACTGTCAGACGCTGAATATACGCAAATTATGTCATCTATATATCCTTCCTATTTCTTCGGGAAGAGACAGGGCTTTAATCGCCCCAAATGTATATAGACAATTCCTTTAAATAGCATATTCTGCAGGTTACTCAAACACAACTGTTATTGATTTAAATAAATGATTTTGATGCTAGATATTTCCAAGCTCTAGAGAATTTAAAATTTAAATAAAAAAATAAGAATACTTTTTACACTGAAAGTAACTGGAAGCTTTTGAACCTCTATTACATACTACTGATAACATAGTGATATTAAAGTATCTCAAGGTAAAAACTCTAGAAAATTCCAAGTCAAATTCACATTTCGCAAAAGAAGTCTAAACATTTCTCTAGCATCCTTTCCTAAGACGTGCATGAAAGAAGCAAGAGAACGATGTCATCTCTACATGTTCAATCGGGGCTTGAATCGAACTCTGGTTCTTCCACTCTTAACTCTGCTTTGAAGCCACGGTGAGCCTTCAACTTGGCTGCTTGGTGTTCGACATTTCAACACGTAAACATAACTATATTGATACTCTACGCGTGTTAAAAATCTTGCAACAGTTAACAACGTGGAAACAAATTGTTTGTCGTAAACCCCACATCTGTGATTGTCTTGGATATTAAAAGATAATTTTAATTTATAATCACCCATAAATTATCATTGTTTTTTAAGTCATGAGATAAAACAATGGCAGATGTGTTTATTATTCTAATGTATGTAGAAAAAAATTGTGCTGGAACCCTAATGTACATGGCATGGTTCAATGAAATTGTACATCAGTATAATGCTCCTTCTTTTAGCTGAAGACTATAAAAAAAAATAAAACAATTTCTTTAAGCAGATATTTTGATATTAGTTAATAAAGACATTTACATAACTAAAACAATTTTGTAACTGTCTTGCACGATTGTAGTAAACACAATTTTTAAGTATTTTGTTTTGATAACTCTGTTTTTAAAATAGAGTTTTTCTTTACAAACTGTGTTGTCATTTTGAAAGATAAATTAATATTTTACAATAGATATTGGCATTTGATTTATATGGGAATTAAAAATTATGCCGGTGGATAGTAAGGAATCAATTATTTAAATTAAAAATAAATTACACATTTTATTGACTTTTCCTCGAAGTTTTGCTAAATGAATTTCTTATTTTATTGAATATTGTTCATACAGTTTTTTTAATTTTTATTTTTTTGTAGATGATTAAATTTGACATTTTAATTATGTCATTTCTCTCACTAATACAATCAATTATGCATTTTATATAAGAAGGATAATAAATCTTTGATATTATTTTCAATTGATTGATGGAATTACTACTTATATCAAAAACAGAAAGTAAATTTATAGTTTTAAATTTTGCTCAAAGCTGCTGTTAAAATTATCTCATTTAAAATTACACAATTTTTATTATTTAACACTTAAAATAAGTAACGATAGCAGAAATAAAGTAGGAATCATCATTAATCCGTTAATATGCACACTCTAGTTAGTGTGCTAGGGCCGAGGTGGCATCCGAGGAGAGAGGGCGTCTTCCATTTTTGAATAGATCACCCTCATACGAAGGGGGAAGTACTACTTTTGACTTATAGATGGCAGCACTATCTGAATCTTCAAATTATGAGATTGAAACCAGTGAAGACCCAAAGTCTGGCTCCAACCACTCCCAGAGGTATTAATTTGTCAATAGGAACATGGAGGACACTGCGAAACAACATATTTAGCGTGCCCCAATCGAATTCCCCCCCCCCCCATTCTTTAAGCAAAAATAATTTCTTAATAAATCTGGAAATTGCCTGGTAATAACATAGCTAAAATGGATAAGACATTTCACTATTTCTTTTAAATGTTTTCATTTAATTGAAGGAAATCTTGATACTTAGTAATATGAAATAGCAACATTAAAAATTATATATAAATGCTAAATAATTCTTTTTAAATTTAAATCTATTTTCAGGAACTTCTGTAAAAATCCGTTCTGAAGAAAATAGTATAAAGAGTGCTTCTGCAGCAAATAGGGTATCCGAGGAATTATTTTCGAACTGCTCATCGGATGAAGAAATTGGGAAACTAAAGGAAACTATGTAATGTCAAATTCTTTCTTTGGAAAAATGTAAATAAGACTTAAGTATTTAGCGCCACGACAGCTAACTTCGCGCCAAAACTTAAGTAGAAGTAACGCTTACTCTATAGTTAAAAAACATATCTTTTACTGATTATGAGAAGTTTACTTATAGTTGTAAAATGAAAATTTCCTAATTAAAAAGAAATTTCTTTAGAATTCAATCTGCTTAAAAAGCTGCGGTAGCGTAAGTATCCAAATTTTTTTAATTAACTAATTAAATGAAATTTACACGAAATATATTAAAATGTATCTTACTTCTTAGAATATTTATTCAAAGGAATAATACAATGGTTTATTCATTTGAATTTTATATTTATGATGAAAAATATAAATTATGTATGTACTGATCATAAAAATTTTTATTTTAATTTTTAATAAAAAAATTTTTTATTTTTGCAAACAATTTAATGGTAAAATCCTAGGATTCTGTGAGGGTATGGCGTGATTTCCAAATGTCGCGCCAAGCAATCAAATGTAAACAAATTACTAATCAAGTGCTTCAAGGGTTATTAGCACACAAAAGAAATTTTACTCATTTGTGTGCTAGTAGCCCTTGAAGATGTTTTATAACGTAACATGATTGTTACGCCATAAATCTTTCTGACGCAGTGAACCAGTTTGGTACATTTTATGACAGAACTGGCACTTGGGGATTAAATCATTTACAATTTACTTTCTAAACATAATTCAGAAAAATGGCATTTAGTGTAGAGCAATAATAAATAAAACTAGCAATCAGTGAATACCTTGCTTAAAATTAAAATTCCAATTACAATAAGAAAATATCATGAAGACGTGTAAATTGTGCAGTTTGTAGGCATATCTGTAATATATAAATGATCACATTTGCCAGAGATTGGCTGGCAATGAGGGATTTATGCAGTTTCTGTTTGCCACAACGGAATTCAAGGTAAAGATTTACTGTACGGTCGCCAAGAGTGATATTGGTCGCCAACTCGCGCCAAGAGTGACCGTACAGTAAATCTCAGCCGAATTCAAAAACTAGATTGTCTTTGGAGCTCAGATTATAAAATGAATCATATTTTTCAACTCTTATATTATCACCATTTATCGCAGATTGAGAAGGACAGATTTCTTATGAAATGAAAGATATGTCATTTTTTATACCAGTCTGCTTGTGCCAAGATGTTATCCCTGTCACAATTGCACGTTTTAAGAAAATTCAAAACAGCAAGGAATTTGGATAATGGATACTTACGTATTATCCCGTCGACGGTTTTTGTATAAGAAATATGTTGCCAAATTTTGCGATTCAGCGCCTGATGTTACAATTTCGTGATCGCATAGACTAAGCCCATGTTTTATATTTTTTAGATTTGGTTCAAGCAAGTTTCGAGGTATTATTCATTTCTCCTATAAACATGACAATGTAAAAATTGAAATATGTATTAAAAATGAAACTCTTTCATGAAGAAATTATCTTTTTTTTTTTTTTTTTTTTTTTTTGTCATTTTTTTAAAATTTTAGGGAAAAAAAGATGAAAATTTGGACATAGTGTACAATATTCATCAGTGTTGCATGAAAAAAAAAAAATCAAAGGTTTTAGGCATTAAACTGCAACATTTGGCGACATATTCTTTTTCGCGGAAATGGTAACGAGAAAATACATAAGCACCAAATAATATAGTCGAAAATGAATTTCTTTTTATGTCGACCAAAATAGATCTGAACAACGTTTATTTTCTCGATAATTTATATAAGTATTTTATTCATTTGATTACTCTTGCATAAATTCGAATAAAAAAAAACATCGAAAAAAAAGTATCGGAAAAAAAAACATTCTTGAATGTAGGATAATAATTATGTTTTTCGTTAATTTATCATAATATTTCAAAAATATTATGATGAGAGCTAATTATTGTAGGTAATGTGCAAAAAAATTTTAAAGTGTTTGTAACATACCGGGTGATCCAAAAGTCAGGACAAACTTTAAAAATAAATAGTTCGAAAACGAATCACGATACAAAGATGCAGTTTGCACCAAACGGATGGAAAAAAAACCGGGTATTGTGTGGCAAAGAAAAAAAAAACAGTTCTGTTGGCGAAAAACAGATGGCGCTATAGTGTTTTATTGCAACAAAAGATGATTTACAAATGAAAAAAGGATTAATGAAGTCAGATTAATTACAGTTAATTAGTACCTACTACACTAAATGTTCAATGTGCTGTCCATCATTCAGAAGTAAAGCTGTGAGACAAGTCACCACACCATTCACAGCATTTCTTGCGTTATGGCAGACACATTTTGGTGGATGGCATCTTTCAGTGCCGCTAGTGATGCTGGTTGGTCGCGGTACACTTTTGACCTCAAGAAGCCCCACAGCCAAAGTCACAGGGTATGAGATCGGGAGATCTTGGAGGCCATGCGTGATTAAAGTAGCGACTGATAATGCGTTCCTCCCCAAATGTTGAGCGTAGCAGGCGTTGCACAGGCAGAGCAATATGAGGTGGTGCTCCATATTGCATAAAGGTGACTGTTTGGAGTACCTGTCGTGCTTGCAGTTCAGGAATAATGCTGTTCTGTAACAGTGCTAGATATCGCTTACCGGTGACAGAAACTGTTTGGAAATCTGTCTGTGTGACTTCCTCGAAAAAAAAATTGACCAATTAGGAAATCAGCAGTGAAGCCATACCAGACTGTCACTTTAGGCTGCTGCAAGGGTACCTCAACAAATGCATGTGGATTTTCTGTGGTCCACACTCGACAATTGTGGGTGCTAACAGCGCCAGAGAGTGTGAAATGTGCTTCATCTGTCCAAAGCACAGTGTGAAGCCAGTCATGCTCTTCCATCTTATTGAAGACCAAATTCGCAAATTGTCGGCGAGAGCCGAAGTCAGGAGGTTTCAGTTCTTGGTTATGTTGCAACTTGTAGGGATACCGTTGCAAAGTTACTCGCAGTGCTCTCCAGACACTTCCGTACGACACTCCTGTCTGCCTCAAAACTTCTCGACCACTGCACTCCTCATGTGCAGCAACCGCCGACATTGCTTGCACCGTCTGCTCCCCTGTCGTGGCAACAGCAGCTGCAGTTGAGGGACGTCCACTTCTTTGACGTGATGCCAAAGAACCTGTAGCTTCAAATTTTTTTCACAATTTTGTTCAATGCAGAAGACGTTATTGGTCTTTTGCTATCTCGCATACCCTTTATGTAGCGATATGCTCGCAATGCCATTTTCCGAATTCTTATAAAACAGTTTAACTAAGAGGGCTTTCTCAACTATGGACAGCATTTCTTGCATACCAGTTTCGACTACCATTACCTGCTGCAGTTGCTTCTTTTTATATCGTTTGTTGCTTTGCATAATCCTACGGCGCCATCTGTTGGTCGCCAACAGAACTATCTTTTTTTCATTGCCACACAAAACCCGGTTTTTTTTTTTTTTTCATCCGTTTGGTGCAAACCACATCTTTGTATCGTGATTCGTTTTCGAATTATTCCTTTTTAAAGTTCGTCCTGACTTTTGGATCACCCTATATATGTATTAGCTGTATTTAAATTCTAATATAAATGAAACAGTGATTTACGAACAGCAAATGTACAAATATTAATCTTGTGTTCTCACATATTGAAGTTACATTAATAGCAAATTATAAATTCCTTTATTTTTTGATAAGTTGGTAGATGTAGTGGACAAACTTTTATTGAACAAAACTTTAATTTCTTTTATTTTCATTTTTTTAGAGTTAAATACATAAAAGTACTGGAATCTTTAGACTCAAGTGATGGAGAAACAGAAGTACATTTTATTTATTTTTTGATAACACCTACTAACTACTTTCTTTTACACAAAATAACTAATCAAAAACTATATAAATTTATAATTAATATATTTTTATGTGTCCAGAATTATTGAAATTTTGAAAAATATAAATTTTTTAAATCATGATTGAAAAGTCTCTGGTTTCAATATTCTTTCTTTGTTCGAGTTATATACTATAAAAAAAAAATTCTTGTTCATTAAATATGGTATATTTACTTCTATGTGCATATGTATTGTATGTCCTATTAGATCTAACTATTAGATCAGAAGATATATCATTAGTTATAAATGAACCACAAAATATGTGCTGTACATTTTTGTATTTGAATGCAGAATTTAAAATATAACTTTTATGCATAAAGCAACTAGTTTTTACAAGAACTTTTTACAAGACTGTTTTTAATATAAAATATAGTCTTAAAAGTCATTATTTGAAATCTGTCAACACTGTTATATGCAGGCAAAACTTAAATTTTAACATCTCTACTTTAAATTGTTGTAATTTTTAAAAAGATAAAAAATTCGTTGCTTCATTCTTTATCAAACATTTTTTCCAAGTTTTTCTAGGCAGCCTATCATATTCGATTGGCAACACAATCAAAATATTCAGTATTTAGGTATCAAAAAAGCTTGGCATTGATGTAACACAAGAATTTACTAATTGATGTCTGTTAATGTTTGTTATAAATATTTGCGTGTATAAGAGAGTGCGCTTTTAATTAAACCAGCCGAAAAATTCACGCAGTGCAAAAAACGTAAAAATGCATGCACCTGTAGACTACAAATTAGATTTGTTTGCTTAAAATACTTGTTTTCTTTAAAGTTTCATTAAAGGGATCAAATTTTTTCTTTTCATATGTACAACTGCCGGACAATAACTTCCCAGTATGTATTTTGTTTTCTGGGGAAAATTTAATTTTAAAAAAATGTTTACTATTTACAAAAATTTGTTGAAAACGTTTTTTGCTTCACAACTAAGTTTCACGTATATAAAACCAAACCAAATAAAATGAAGAGAACATCTGGAAATTCTTTTAAATCCTAATCTATTAGGTTGGGGAAAAAGTAATGCATTATTTTTTCGGTAGACGTCTGTAGTGATCGATATCTCGTGAGGTATCTATCAAACAATTTCAGATTTATGCTCGTTGGAAAGGTGACATTTGACACTAAAATATCCTCTTGCGGTTTTTTGTTTGATTCATTCAGTTACGAGTACAAGGTTTCAAAAATGGAAGACAACAAACAGAAAATTCGATACATTTTCGTTTTTCTCTTGTAACGGCGAAAAAGATAGCCGGGTGGCTAAAATTGTGAAAGGTGTTTATCGTCCTATATAAGACTGTTACAACCAGTTACGTACAATTTTTGTTTCGTCGATTCCGTTCGGGTATTTTTGATGTTAGAGATGCACCTCGCATGTGGATACAGCATCGTCAAAAATGTCTATAAAATATCAAAAATGATCGAAGTTAACCGCATGTCAGCAGTCGTAACGCGCATCATCTAAAAATCTACATGAAAGCTGTTTTAAACCTTTTTACAAAGCGAATCCAAAAGAAGTTACAAAAAGTTCACGTAAAAATAATGGATTTCTTTTTCCCCCAACAAATATAATATTAAAATCTGGCGCGCGTCCATCCATCCAAATTCCAATATATTTCAAATTTGTGCTTTATTGAAAAAACGTGAAAAAAAAGTTATTGCTGCAATAGAAAAATTATCAAAAATTGAAAGAAAGAAGACAGCTTTAATTTCCTTAAAGAAAATTATGTGGGAATGTAGAAAGAGATAGAGGATACGATGTCGCACATATTTTTTTCGACCCCAAACAGTTACGTATAAATGAATATTTATAAAAAATGGAGAAAGGACCATAACATTTGTGAAGCAAGTGGAGTTTTTGAATGGTGTGCATCACGACATAAAACTTTTCTGTGAACACCAGCGTAAATTATAGTTTGTAATTATAATTTAAAGGTAAAAATTTACTGTACGGTCA
>JAPDSC010021453.1:0-14830 GCA_026290005.1 Latrodectus geometricus | reverse complement strand
CCAATGGCAGAGCTAAATTAGCGTCCATATTTATTTTCAATAACAAGTGAAAATCGTAAATTATGTAATTTTTCTAAAAAAAACTTGATATTAATATTTACAAAATAAAAATTTACTGACGAAAATAATCAAAGTATTCATAACAAAAACTGACCATCCTATTCACTTTGTTAAGTTGAAATTTGGCACTGTATATCTGCCACAAGTTTATCATATTGTTGCTGGTACGAGCTTATTGCAATGCATAAACACGAAATTAAATGTTCATCTGTTAAATGCGACAACTGTTTGTTTTTTGTTCATGGTTGAAAAAGTAGATTCGCAAATATACCTCGATCCAAAGTATGATTTCAAATACAAAATCAATTGGGAAACGTTTCCTCAGAAATTAATTTCCAAAAATCAGTATCGCTTAATACGCTCTGGATTTAAGAAATATATCGCATCTTGATTTAATAATTTCTTTCTCGACCGTGAATGATGTGATATCGATTAAATGTCTTATTTTTTCAGACACTCCATCAATGTTGACATTTTCATTAAATGGAAATATCATAAAATTGAATATTTCTTTCAACCTAATTAAGTCAGCGAATCTTCTTTCAAATTCTTCAAACAAAACAAGTGTTAAGCGAAATCTTCAAAGTCTCGGTTTGGATTATGGATTCACTCTTCCTCCATGTTTTTGAAGTTTCTTTATTCATGTTTTCTTAATTGAAATGCATACCTTTGTATAGTTATTTTAATGTTTGAATCGCGCTCATCATGTCTGTTTTAGGTTTTAAATCATAAACCTTTAATCATAAATCTTTAAATCGTAAATCTTTGCACTTTAGTTTTGGGTTTTAAAGCGTAGGCTGTAGTAAATTTTTATTTTAAATAATTCATTGATTGTATGTCATAAGTCATAAATTAAATTGTTAATATCCGAGGTCATTATCGGGATGGTCGCGTGGACTGCCTAAAATATCTTCGCGGTCTACCAGTCGGCCGCGGTCGACGTCTTGGCTACTCCTGGTATAGTATATAGTTAAAGTACTAGTTCTGAAATATGGCCTGTGTTTTACTAATTTGTACAATAAATTTTAATTTTTTTTTTATGTTATCATAAATACACGCAACAAGATCCAAGTAATAAATATTCTTCTAGGTAATCGTAAATATTGGGTTTCTGTTTTAAAAAGAATAGTTTTTTTAACGCAACATAAAATATAATATATAATAGAATTTTTTTAAGAAAATAATACGAAATAAACCTGATTTTTTAAAAATAAACTCAAATTGTGGAATGAAAAGTTATGAAACTATATTAACTATAAACTTGTTGATTAATTTTAAGAAAAATCTTCTCACGCATAAATGCTACAATTTATTGATATCTTTTGAAGTTTTGTCAAGCATTCGAAAAAGGCGCCAAAGAACCCTTCAAAAGTTTTGCATCAAAGATTGTAAGCAATACTGCTTAAAATCATAATCTGAATTGTTCTTCAATCTTTCATCATTCGTGTTGATCTTTCAATTGTTCTAATTAATGTATCTTTACGGTTATTTTTTTCTCATCGCAAATAGGATAAAACTATTTAGAATAACAATTCAATTTTAGTTCAAAGTGTAACTTTTTCATAAATATTTTTAATAATTTTAAAAATAAATTTTAGTACTCATTTTTATTTTTATTATACGCAGGGATTTTATATGAGTTTCGTAAAAAAATATTTTTAATCACTTTAGCATTTTTCCATTAAAAGATAAGAGTATAAAACACTCCCTTAAAGAAATAAAATAACTATCCAGACCGAAAGTCGCCAAAATTCGATCGATAGTAGCATTTCATTCAGCCAAGGGTTTTGTTTGTGACGAAAGCTAGTTATTTACACCAGATGTAAACAGTGCTGTTTTTGCAGTCAGCATTGGTAAAAGAAGAAATATATTTTGATACAGTTCTCTATGGTATTTATTAATATTAGGATAGGAATGATAATACACAATTATTGGCAATTAAGAAGAATAAATATGGAATATATATATAAAAAACTTACTTTTCTAGGGAAGACGAAAGCTCTGTGTGGAGCATTTCGGTCGCGGAAGCATTGAAGCTCCAAGCTGGGATGACGTCATTAGATCACATGCGCGAAAGGGGAAAAGCTCTTGTCAAAACACATTTCATAACATCTGTAGATTGAGTCAAAATCTTTTTTATATGAAGGATAATTTCATTCTGCTACTGAAGACTTAGAAATTATTATTAGAGATCAGCATTCATCGACGAGAGTAAACAAGCCTTTTCTTATTTTATTTAAACTTTAATCAAATAGAGCAGTATGGTAATAAAAATAGTTCGCATAGCTATAGACCCTAAATTAAATTTTGATCGAATGCGAAACCAATAAGTATAATATGGCTATGACTAACATCCTCTGTAGTACGGGCAGTTCAAGTTTACCGCCGGAGTTGCTCGAATTTGTATGGCGCTACGAATTTTATTGCTGCTTTCAGAGTACGCCTATCTTGGCGCGATGCTGCACTGTTGGTCGCCGCGAACTGTTAGGTTGAAAAAAATGCCGTTAGATGAAAACTCTTATTTTTAATTTAATACCATTTCTTAAGAAATTTCAGAATGGTCGGGAAATAAGTTAGTGTAACTTTATATAAACTATTTGAAATAGTTTTGTATTCAAAATAATAATAATTAAAAAATAAATAAAACATTTCTAATGTTTCGACTCTTGCTCGAAATTTTAATTGTAGTTTTAACATAAGTTATTTAAATTCATTTAAGATACTAATAAGAGTATCGCAGTGATTCAAAAATGAACTAATATGTTTTTTTTTTTTTCAAATTTCCAGTGTTCAGTTATAATTATGCGTAGAATGAAAGGAGTTGCATATTTAATAAGAACACGCGATATTTTTCTATAATAAACTAGTCTTAAATTGTAATCTGTCAATAATTATATGTGCTAATATAATTGTAATTTTTATTTTATTTGAGTATAGTTTTCTTTACCCTCATCACTAATAAATTGCTTAATAGGTAAGACAAGGAAAAATTTATTCCAAAAACAATTTTTCACTGAAGTAGAATAAAACTATGTTGTTAATTAAAAATAGGTAAATTTGAATATATATAATTACAGTGAACTCGAGATTTAATTTCCTCTTAGAAGCAAAAATAAATATCGTAATCCTTAAACTTTCTATGTTGTATTTATTTTTTAGTTGGACATGTAACATATTACAAGTACATATTTAAACTTTTCATGGAATAAAACAACACCAGACACTGAAAATTATTTATTACAATACAATTATAACGGAATATAATATAAGAATTTTTATACATATTAGCTTTTTCCACTTTAAAACACCATTTTTGAAAGAACTTTTATTCAACTTTATTTTCTCGAGAAATTCATAAAGCAGTATGCGTGAACGAATAACAGAACATCTGGTTCCCATTAGCATATTATAAAATTACTCTGAATCTAGTGAGCGAAGTTGCGTGATATTGTTAATTCTTGATAGGTTTTGAATAAATACTGCCGCATAAGGATAGAATACAGTAAAAGTGTCAATTGGGGGATATAACATTACTTTATTTCTTTTCCTGGCAACTGGAGTTCGACTTTGATGGCAACTGCATTTTTGTTATCAGCCGTTTGATGAAATAACTCCGTTATAATATTAAACTATAACATAAAATTTTTTATCTGTTTAAAGGAATAATTGTTTAAATTTTATTTAATTTATATTCTATTTTCGATTATTTTTATGTAGCTAATGTTGCTATTAATATAATAATATAGTCTATTTATTGCACTATAAAAATAGTTCCACATAATTTTATGGTATAAAAAATGTCTTCAAAAACTCATTTTTAAATTAAACTTAACTAACATAAATTTTAAATTTCTCTATTTTCTTGATTATTCCACTGTTGGATATTATGTGAATTCACAGATATTTGTTGTGGTAAGCTGAAGTTTACGAATGCAATTTGTGAAACTAAAAATGCTTGAATACAATAAAAAATTAAGTTTGTTTATATGTTAGTATTAGATTTTACTTCAACAAAAGAAAACTATATAAACTATGGGGATTTATTTCTCACAGTTTAAATGCTTTTCTAATATTAAAGTTAGTATGTTAATATAGCTACTATGGTACCTTTTTATGTCTAATGCATAGACAAAACCATGAAAAATGGTTTTAGGAAAAATGGGATCACAGACCAATAACTATTATAGGTCTGTGGTCGGGATAAAACAAAGATTCTTTTGCTATCTATTTTGCAGACGATAAAAATATCCTATCCTGAGTGTGCACAGTTCTACATAATTTATTTCCTTATAATTCATTTTTAGTAGCCAATTTTGCTTGATTAAATGTAGAACCTTTCCTTATTTTCAATATACTAACTTAAATAAAAACTTTCAAACTTAATTTTATTTCTAATGGTTTCAGTTCCCCATCATAAATATATGTATACAGATCTTAATTGTTATTCTTAATAAGCAAAAAATATTCAACTGTTATTTTTAACCCGCTTAATTTAATTGATACATCTATTTATAGTAAAATAACGTGTAACTAGCTTTCTCGGAAAAATAAGGATATTTATACTCTTTAAGAACATTTGTTCAAAACGTGCCACCACGAAATGACATCCTTTATGTAGGTAATCTAAAACAAATCGAATGTGTCGAACACTTGAATATTTTTTTGTGAGAAGTTACTAAAAACAGAATTCGTAACTCCTTTCATCGGTGTTCCTATTCGTTTTCGATTTATGTCTTATTAAGAAAACCTGAAACCTCTCATGGCTGCGAGCTAAAGCAATACCTTTTCGAAAGTTAGTTAAAAAAGTTTCGTTATCTCTTTAAGAAAAATTACAAGGGAATGTAAGAAAAAAGGTACCCAATGGCGTAAGTATGTTATCTCTACTCACAGCGAATGTTCATTGATAATTATTTTAAAAGGTGTGACAGAACTACAAGCCTTAGTTCTTAAAGAGTGTATAATTCTGGAATGGTGTCCATTGTTGGATAAACAACTATACAATGATTTCAATTTGACGTTAATTATGATTTAAATTGATTGAAAATGCTATAATCAAAATTTCGAAATGAAATACAATGTTTATTTTAATTCAGCAAAATATCAGCTGCCTGTCATGCACTTTTTTCATTCCATGTCGCAGTTTTTAATTTAAATTCTGATAAAAATGAGGGGAACAATCAGGATAACAGTTTTAATTATATAAATGCTCATTTGAAAAATATGATTAAAATTTTTTCTTGATTAATTTTCTCGATTTCTATTATGTAGTTTGGTTTGAATTAATCACCCAAATTTGACTAATTTTATTGTGCATGCGCAAAATTAAATAAGCACAAGAAAAAGTCTAAAATAAACTGTTTTGAAATTTCTGCCTTAACAATTGAAACTAGAAAGTTGTGATAAAATGGAAATTAACAAAGTAATGTAAATGTGAAATGCATAAAAATGATAATAATAACAAAAATTTATTTTCTTTAAAATAGCACAGAAACTGTTGTGTAATAAGGCCTATCTACTAGAATTTCAACCTTTCGCACTACAAGGGGTTAAAATGATGGTTACTTATGTAATGGTGCATCCAGTGGTTGTGCCATCGTAGCCTCGAAAGTGAGTTTTCGTAATTTAGAAGCAGGGATCCAACAGAAGACCCTCAGACTTTGCCGGCTACCTCCTCAGGTATCATTTCACATAGAGGACACTACGACCATCACCTATTTAATGTGCCCTAGCCACTAATAGTGAACGCGGCAGATTTTCGGTTGGATTGCGATTTGAATTCACTACATTCCGACAATAAGAACAAATGCCCTAACCAGCAAAGCTCCATCACAAACTAATATCAAAAGGTTAAAATTTACTATCAAAGCGGAAAATGTTAGTACATTTTTCTGTTATTGTTCAGCAACAAAATATGAATATTAACTCTATGAATATTAACATTAAAATTCGTTCGATAACAATTGTTAAAAAAAATAGGAATTTAAAAATTGTAAGCTATGAAATTACTTTATCGGGGATAACTTAACAGCCAATCACTGTTGTTATCTACGTGAACCATCCATTTTAAAGATAGAAAGAATTTCTCATAGCCAGAAACAAGCGCCACACGTCTAAGATTTAACCCCGACTGTCAAGTTCATATAAAAAAAACCTAAGGGCATTATTGATCTCCCTGATATGTAGTTTTATGGGTATATCAACTAAGAGCTACGGCGTAAAGTCAATTTCATATCGTTACATACATTCACGCTTTTAGTGATAACAAAATCCACAAACTATTGAATTTAAAAGAATACAGACAATTCGACAAAAACAAAAGTGATTTCGCTGTAAGTTGTAGAGGAATCTTGTATTTTTCACGTCGAATTGTTGACGTAATTTTGTCGGTTAGTTAACTATTTGTCGCCAAATATAAATGTTATTATTGATTATGGCTATGAAATTTTATCTTATAGAACCTAATGTTTTTTGAGATAGTGAACTCAGAATATGAGGTGCTAAAGTACTTACTGACTTTATCATTTGTGTATGTATTCCAAATTATAAAGTAGTTTGGAGTAACTTTCAATCGATAAAACTAGGGGTACACTTAAACTTTATCCTGTAAATTATTTTTGCCCAAAAAAGAAAATGTCGCCAAATATTGAGATTTAACGCCAAACATCTTCACCTCGTTTTAAGCAGTCCCCGTTTACCAGCTAAATATTTTTTTGATTTCGTAAATTGGATTTAATGGCTACCCTCCCTTTCAAACAATCTCAAGTTTTATATGTTTCTTTTATTACCTCATGTACATTTTAAAGTTAAATAATAAAATTCAAAATGCAAATTTTTATACCAGCAGAATTGCAGAAAATGTAATTACAAAATTTGCCAGTGCTAAAAATAAAAGATTAAAGAGTAAGCTTATTAAATAAGTCAAGCTTATCGGTCACTAAGTTTCAATATTTAGCTTTAAATCGTGACATTTTTCGCGGAAAAGATCAACAGGGTAATGCGTAAGTTCTGATTAGATAACCCTAAAAATTAATAAATTAACAGAAAACGTCGTCAAAAGTACACTAAATATAAAATTATGCCAAAAGGGTTATATGATAGTTGCACTGAAAACCGAAATCTACCAGCGGTAGGAACATAGAACAGTATCGCCTCAGAAATACACCTTAACCATTAAGTTTGTTAAAATTTGAAAACAGTCGGCTATATGTACGATTATTTGCGATATCGATTAAAATTAGATCACGAACAATGTTAATCCACATAGCAATACATTTTCTAAGGAGCGATGACACCACTTTTACAAAGATCAGATTAATTTACAACATAAGCATAATGTACTCATAATAATAATAATAAACAATATTCTTTGTATAAATAAAGAAAAACCGAAGTTGGCAAAAGCAATCTAAATATGCTTATGCAAAATTTACTCAACACATTATACTATATAATCAACAAATTTCTAAGAATGTAGTGTTTTGAATTTTGATGTTAAAACTATTCATTATATATACTCTGATATGTTTACTTTCAACTGAAAGAAACTCTCCTTTTAGCTTCTTTTATTTACATCGGAGATCGTAGCAGAGAAAAATGGTGCAGATGTACTATTTGGCGGTTATTCGCAGAAATTCTTTCAAACCTGTTGTACTTTGCAATGCAAGTAACTTATCTGGTTTCAGTTTCTTCCAAAGAGGGAGCATCAAGGAATTTATGCGATTCAGTAGCACACTGCTGGTAGGCAGGACAGATCCAAACATGAAAGTGAGTGTCAAACAACACACATTCCTTTGTCATGTATTTGTCAGAGAGGACAATTTGTCAGCAGCTGCTATTACTGATGACGAATATCCTACGGTGAAAGCACACGCTTGCCTGGATCATCTCTTGAAAGAATTTTCTTCAGTGATTCCATCCAATGCGTGGGGAACATCTGATGGGAAAATTAATTTTAAAGAAATTGCCAGAATTTTCGAAATATTCGCAGATTCCTCGAAGCATGAAAGCTCTTTAGAGAAAGTTCAAAATGAACTGGATGAAACGAAGATAGTGTTACATAATACTATTGAAAACCTTCTCCTTCGTGGAGAGAACTTAGATGAACTGGTCAATAAGACAGAAGAGCTGAGCATTCAAGCGAAAGCATATTATAGAACAGCTCGAAGAACAAACGCTTGCTGCAGCTCTCTGATGTAATATAAGACTCTATACGTGATATAAGACTCTATATATATATTCGTTATTTTTCACGTGATATAAGACTCTATATCCTAAAATATGATAAAACTTAGTTCACTTGTTTTTGCAAGATAAATATTTTTTAGTTAGTATTATTAAATATTAAGATTTTTAGTTACAGAGGTCATAAAATCATATTGCGAAGTTTTGAATTATTTTGGAGACGAAAAAATATTGCTAAGATGACGTATTTGTGTCGTAATGCAACGAAGATGTCGTAATTGTGAGGTAGTAAATTCTTAAAAAAAGCTTATACATCTAAATAATAAATTTAAATCTGATAAATAAAAAGCGTAAAGATATTTTTGATTTAAGAAAAAAGAAAATAAAAAAATATTAATTAAAATACGAAAATGGAGCAAAATATTTTAAATTTCTTAACGATGACGTAAATACTGTAGTTGCCAAAATAGAATTTTGTATTTTTTATTATTTTTCGTTATAAAATCCAGGTTGCTAGATAAACAAGGAAATCCGCCAAAAATATAGCTAAACTGAAAAATGTGCATGATGGGTAAAACTATATTTTAAGGTGTCCCCTTGGCAAACATAGTGATTTTTGTTTGGCTATCGATTTTATTGGCGATTTTTTTTGGCACAGAGCAATCAGTAGCTCTGTTGCAATCAGAATACTATTGGGTTTTGCCCAGCTTGGTGATCAAACGCGACTTCAACTTGGCGAGAATCAAAGGGGCATCCTAAAGTATAGTCTAACCGCATGATGTATTATACGGCATCTCTGCCGATTTTTGTTACTTAAACGCTGATCTTTATCACGCTTTTAAGTAATAAAAAGCTTTAATCACGTATACGAATGTAGAAAAATCTGTAGGAACTTGAACAAATAACGAAATTTTCATTTAATGGCAAATGTGATTTCTTTGAAGACATTGTGGTAACATTAGAAAATTAAAGCTTAAAATACATATTTAAATCCTCAATTATCAAAAAAAACATTATAAAAGATGATTTGTAAATATTATTGTTGAAATATCGTATTGATGCTTATCAATTTATTCAGATTTAAAAGATTGTTTAAAAATTTTTGTTCGGCTCAGAAACGGGTACCTCTTGATTTGGCAAAAAATTTGGTAATAAATTTTGGTAATAAAATATAATTTCTGACAAAGTTTGTATTTTCAGAGATTTTACTGACGTAATTTTAGGGTAGCCATTTACTTTTTGGTGTCAAATAAGAGCCACGAAAATCATGGAGTACCTGTACCTTTTACTTAAATTTTTACCAAAAATTTTCTGAGATTTTAATGGGAGAAATTTAAAACGATTTTAACAAAGATATACTTTATATGATTTGCATGCACCAAACTAGGTATACAGAACCCTATGATATGTACTAATCTTAGCTTATATTATTCTAAAATATTTTCTTCGAACCAATTAAATCGTTACACAGAGAAAAAAATCGCAAAACTATTTTTCCGCGCATGCGCGCACGTCACATGATATTGTTTTGAATAGAACAGAATAAGTTTGTGATTTTTGTGAACAGTTGATTTTCGAGTAGGAATTATTCCCCATATCTTTTCTTTTCGTATGTTTATGTGTGAATAAAATAATTTATATTGACACTGGTTCGTCGTATGTGTTAATATAATACTTATACAATCCTTACTACCGAATCATCTCTAAACTATAAATTACACTATTTATTAATAAAAAGTAGCTTCGGATACCTTGAAAATAGGGCAGAATAAAGGGCTCTAAATTATCAAAAATATAACTGCTGACGTTCAGATTTTTCCTTTCTGTACAAGAGATTGTTGAGACTAATATCCAATGACACGCTTCAACTAATTGGCTAATATGATGGCTATCCTAGCTTCAACTAATTGGCTCATTGAAGCCGAATGTATGTTGGTAATGTGCGCTCAGAATGCACTGACAAACACGAAGGCAGTTATTATGAAGTTGGAAATGGAGCCAGGTTTTGTCTAAAAAATACTGTGACACCATTCTTGTATCCATATTTGCTGAAACCTTCTTCACAGAAAAAACAATTTAAATTATTAAAAACATCATCGACTTGTCATGGAAAATTTTTTTGTTTCTCAAACGCGCGCCCACGATGGCTTGTGGTTAACTATGTAGTTGTTTGATTTTTTAACCCCATATAGATAATATGTTTGTCTTTTCGTTCGTTTGATATAATTTTCGAAATCTTGTATGATGTTTTGTATGATTGTAATGAATTAATCTTTTCTTTATTCTGTGAACAATCCTTGGATCTCAACAAATATGAGCACAAGAACTGCAATTGGTTAAACAGTAACTATAATAAGTTTTAATTAAGATTATAAATTAATAATTCTGATATTGAACTAAAGTTTAAATGAATACGTTTAAGTATTAAAAATTAAAAGTATATTATTACATTAATATCCAATACCTAATAAATTTATACCAGCATTACATATCACGCATGTATTAAAATTTCTTTTTCGATGTCATTTACACAAACTTTCTATCAATGAAGACACACAAGTAAATAACCTTTCCTAATATCAATTAAATTGCAAAATTATGTATTGCTTATAACAGCACACAATTTTTGGAATTACACAGTACTTCTTTCTATATTTATTATAACTTTTTGTTATGCAAAAAAAGGAATTAAGTTTATTTTTAATACAAGGTCAAAAATATTTTATTTGTAAGTATTTAATAATGTGGTAGCACACGATGAGTAGGGGCAACGCTTGTCCGACTTTCGATTCACAGGCTGGGCTAGGTTGACTCATGCTTTTATTCTTTCAGTGAGTTGATAAAATTGAGTACCAACCATGCTTGAGGACAAAACTTTGAGGATTTCGCCTTAGGCTGTCCACCTAAATAGAAAAAATGCTTTGCATACCAGGGGTCTATGCCAACAAAACAAATATGGGAACAGCAGGCCATGGTCCCATAAGAGTTGTCGTGCCACGGAGTTAGTTTTTAGTATTTAAAAATATGATTAGGTCGTATAACTTGTAATTGTAAATCTGTCATGAATTTCCTAGAATATTTAAAGGAAAACAACTATAAATTTGACTCTAATGTCGAATAATTAAGATAGTTTTAAACTCTTTTATTCACTGATGTCAATAAGTTCTGCATTTCAGGTGAAAGTGCTAAATTTCAGTTGAATATGTGTAATAATTATTTTAGTTACCACATAAATTATGGTTCGTCACTAAATTTATCGTTTGGTATATGTTATTATTATTTTTTATTATTATTACTTCAGCTTATATCCGAAGGGATAGTAGAATTTGCTTGCTTATTTTTATTCAATTAAACTTAAAATAAAACAAATGTCACTAACTGACCTCGCATTGAATTCGAAGAGAATTTGTTTGGCATTAATATTAAGTGCAGAATCCGCGTATCCCATTTTATTTTTCTTTCTAAACATTGTAACAACAGGGAATGATCATAGTCTTAAATTACTTAATTAGTGTTATTATTTAACTCTGCTAGAGCTGACAGAAATGAGATGCTCGGTCGGATAAGATTATATTTTATTGCTAACAGTAGTCACCAACAAGAATAGAACTGTAACTTGATTCAAAAATCTGTAATTTTGAATACTTTATTTATAGTCACTTTGGATTTTCCCAATTAAAAGTAGAATGTTAGCTTAGAGGACCTCGAATAATAAATTTATAACATCATGGACCCCGCAAGCTATGTGATGCAGATTTGAGCCATTTTGGAAATTTATTCTCTATTCGCACTTATTTAATAATAAACATTGAATAGGGCATTGAGAAATATTACTTATAATCATATAAAATATTACTATTGAATGAACAGTAAGAATGCCGATATTGTAATTTTAAGCCATAAACTAAGAATATGATGTTATTCACGTTTTTTCAGTATACTTTTCATTCTCTTCTTTCCATACAAATAGTTTTCAAATTCGGTGCTGATGGAATGACGGTGGTTGAGTTTTATTGTGATAGTATTTTGATGGTGGCCGAAATTGTAACTTAAACTAATATGCAAATTGCTTTTTGAACATAATTTTGATTTGAAAACTCGACACTATTTGAATATGAATGATATTTGAAAATAGATTCGATATCATAAATAAAATTACTATTTATCTGAATCAGATGTAAGGCTATGGATTCTGCAATACTATTACCCAATCAATTTTGGGTACTTTTAGTACAATTCCTCTTATTTGCAAGGTGGGAGATCAGTGAAGGCTTCATTTGCCAGTTTTTATTCCATAAATTTAGTTATATATGTGAAGACTTAAAATAGTTCCACAAGTTTATGAAAGATATTTGTTTATAAATTTCCACTTCAAATCAGTCAATTAAGTTCAATTAAGTCCACAATTAAAATTAATTGATGAAAATAGTGAGGGGTTTTTTTTTTCGGAAGTTAATGGACAAGTGACAAATATTCATTCAAATCACCAGATAAATGTTCCTGGCTTTTTTAATTACTCAAGTACCTACAATAAAATCTACATATCAAAATGACGTTTATCCTGCTACGTTAGTACACTCATAGATCCACAAGTGCAATGCGCCTAGAGTTTCAATTTCATAAAGCGATTCTAAACCATGATCCCTCTTTGCAAAAACACTTTACGATTTTTGCACTTGAAGCAAATACTGTTCTCTGATGTATGAGGATTGTAAAACGGAAGTTAAAATAAGCGGGAAAACTTCCACAACATTTGTCTAAAAAAGTCTGTCTTTCAAATCATTAAATAGATAACTATCTATAATTCAAAGAATTTACATTTCTTTAGAAAAAACGATCAGATAAAAACTTAATCAAGTTTTTCAACCATAAAACTAAAAAAATAAGGTGATAAAAATAAACGAAATATACATGAAAATGAGTTCGCAAAAAGGTAATGTTTCAAAAGTTTTTCTTGTAATAGGGAATTAAAATTATCATTGAGTCTGTGGGACCCTTCAAAGGTTGATAAAATCGTGAATGTTATTGAAAACGAATGCATGTTGTACTTATATAAATAATGTTATTTTAGTCACTTTCTTTACACAATTTGCCAATACATTTTTCTCCGGACCACATAAATTCAGAGATTTATGGGCTATTTTCTGTCCAAATGCATTGGAAAAATCAGCAATGGAAGACTACAGCCTACGAGTTTGACGTAAATCGGAATATAAAAAATTTTGTCACTTAATGGGTATACAGAAAGAAATTTATCTTATTCTTGCAAACTACAAAATAACATTCTTGTAGAGCAGGGATGGGCAAACTTTTTCGATCGCGGGCCAAAAATCGAAAAAATAAAGATAGACGGGACAAGATGAATTTTTCTAAAATTTTAGAAACAATATACAAGTATTACAATTCAATATATTAATGAAATAAATGAAATTGCGATTTTTAAAAGTTCCTTATACTGAGGTACGCTAGCACTAGCTACACTATACTTTTAATAATTTCACCTCTATTCACAATGACGCTATTTGTCCACAATCTTTCAACACGCAATCAATAATATTAGAACTCGCGCTAAGAGAAAAAGTCGCTAGATGGAGCTTAAAATGCGCAGTCTGCCAAATGTGAGATCTAATTCACCTATATTAAATTCCCATGTATGGTCCACAAGAAAAAGATAACGCTTGTTGGCGCCAATCTACAGTTATAACTTCCGCTTTTAACACTTTACCGATTGAAAACTGCCTGTGTTTGCTATTTCCTTCGATTTATGTTTTGTATTTTGAACAAAATAGAGAATGTAAGCAGATTACCAGCTCTTTGAAAAAAAGGAAGAAAAAAATATAATTTTAAACAAAGTAGAAAAGGATATGTAATATATGAATATTTCTTTTAATATGCCTCTGACCGGCAAATTAAAATTCTATCCGCGGGTTGGATAGAACCTTCCTGCGGACCGTAGTTTGCCCATCCCTGATGTAGAGAAATGAAGGAACTTTCATGTATGTAACCAAATTGTTTTTTCTAATTATTACATTTTTCATTATTTTACAGTATATAATATGGTCTTTACTCGCTAAAGCAGTGATTCGTAACCACTGTCATTTTTGTGGGCCGCCAAATTTTATAGAAATGCATACGTAAAAATTATAATTCTTATTTATTATGAATATAAAGTTTGTTCAAATCAAGAAAAGTTAACTGTAAAAGAAAACTTGTTTTTGCAGTTAAGTAGCATATTATTTACAGTTAAAAATTGTTTTTATTTTCGATAACTGTAACCTTTAATAAAATGAAATATGTGCCCCACGTGAAGAAATTTCAAGTGTTCCTAGTATATCTACAATTACAATTCTCTACATCTTATTTGTGTGAATTCGGATTTTCAATATTAGCCAACATAAAAAAAATATCGAGATTGTTAAATGTATAATTGTTATTCGAGTAGCTGAATCAATTTTATGGCCGAATATAAATGAAATTATTAAAGGACATCAAAATCAAAATACAAATTTCTTATTAAAAGTATCCTTATTATTACATTGTAATTAATCCCTTGATAAATATGCTGTTGTTTTTGTAATACATATTATAT
>JAPDSC010021449.1:0-51908 GCA_026290005.1 Latrodectus geometricus | reverse complement strand
AAAAAAATATTTTTTTAAATTAATTAAAAAGTATTATTTTAAATAATTAAAAAATTTTTAATTTAAAAATAATTATTAAAATTTTTTTTAAATAATTTTTAATTATTTAAAATTAAATTTATTTTACTATCTATTAAATTTATTTTACTATCTTATGAACTTTTAATTTTAAATAAAAATCTGCTTTGCTTATGAAAAATGAAACGAAAGTTAATATGCTGCTATGAAAAAACTGTAATATAATATCATAATTTTTTATAGAAGCATTAATTGTTATAATCACGTCCGTTTTAGCAATTTCACCTTCCTTCTAGACAAATATAGAAAGAAAATTTTTAAAAAGTACAAAAATCAATGGAATATAGAAAAAAATTCAAGAAAATTTATGAAAACCTTTATGAAATTTTTAATAAAGTTTATTTTATAAAACCAATGGCTATATTTATAAAATTATAACCGTCTATAAAAGGGCTCTTTTGCTTAGCTCCTGCTTCTAAATTGCGAAGACCTACCCACTTTAGTGTATAACAGACCGTAGACACTAATCGCAACCTAATAGAAATAGAATGCTTTATATCGAAGGGTCCTGGATTCGATCCAAACTTCTGTTGACCAGCAGGAGATGCATATAGCACTTCTGTTATGTACGTCTGTCGAAATGGATGCTTGGGAATTTTCCTGGTATCCAACCTTAAGACACACAAATAAGGCACATCTCAATTAAAAAGGCAATAAACCTTATGATGTTAAAATATAATAGCCATAAGCTGTCCTCTAGGTGTTGACCAAGTATAAATTGCACCAGATGTCCACGTAGAAAGAAAAATGCCATACTGTTCATAGGTGGTTGAATAATACTCATTAAGTGAAGGGAATATTTAAGTATCCATAAGATAAAGCATGGACTATAATTTAATTGCTTACAAATGTTATATAAAAATATTTAAATATTTCCCGAGTATACCTTCGGGTAGAACTTTCCACAATTAGCAGTTCATATTCTAACGTCACAAGAGATAAAACCGCCAACCCCAACAGATACGCGAGGAGAAATCAGAAGTACTACACCCAGCAACTATTGTTCAACAGGAGCTAGGATCGAACCTAGAATCCTCTAGTTTGAAGAATATGATCGTATCACTAAGCCACAGAGGATCTGAGAAAGGACAAAAACAAACGAAAAAGATAATTTTATTTAGAGTTTTTTTACATGGCGATTGCATTGTTTACTACGAATAAACAAATAAGTTAATATTTATAGTTCCAGTTTTCAAATAAGTTATTTGCAATTTTAAATTGTTGCCTGTGATGAACGCTTGATAAGAAATGCAGCTCTAAAATCTGTTGCTCTTACGTTTTCGCTCGGAAGAATCTAGTCTCGCAAAAACTGTATATACTGAATAAATGGAAATTTAATAATTGTATTTTTTTCTTGAATTTACAGAAACTAACATTAGTTTGGTTCTCCTTAAAAGTGATGGGATTATTGTTCTTAAAAAACAGAACTAAATATTTATTAGCTCAAGTCATTAATATAAAAATTTTAAGAGTTAAATATTTTTTGCATATATGTGAAAGCTTTTCAAGATCAATATCTCAGTTTTGAATTTCTGATGTATTCTTATTATGTTATAATTGACTAATGTTTAAGTAAAATAAAAATATTCATACATTTTCACCATATCAATGAACAGAAGGAACGTTTTGTAAAAATTACCCCGAAAGATAAATTTTAAAAATGAATAACCCCAACAAAGAATATGAATCTTTACTGTTAGGTAAAGAATACGATAAGACTTTATAGAGTGATCTTAGTAAAGGAGAATTTTTTCCATTCCTCAAAAAGCACGGTTCTTATGCGAACCGATACAAATATGGACGAATGAGTATAAAAAGAGACTTCTTTATCGGAAAAGAAAAAGAACGTGATTCTAACAGAGGAACAAGTTTTTCGTGACAAGGAAGTTATTTAATGATTTCGTGATGATATAATTGAAATAAAAATTGAAAAGCAGCTGTCTGTTCTTTTTTTTTTAATCATTAGTAATAATACTTTACAAATCAAATGATAATAGCTATCCAAGTAAGAGGCTTTTGAGAATCCATTAAAAAAACAGTTTATTTTTAAATAACGCATAATAATTCGTTCTTTTGAAAAATAGTGTAGGATTAAATCACCTATACCTTATTATAAATATCACATCAATACTTGTTATTTTAATATTATGTTAAATGATGGTAACACTCAGTAACACTGAATAACAAGAACATATTTTTAGTGGCCAATGATGATTCGAAAATGCTGCTGAAATGGTTTCACGAAAGAAAAGAGAAAGATGAATTCATAAAAGATCTGTTGATAGCAACCATTTAAATTATCGTCTGGTGAGCATGACGTTAGGTGCACCAACCGATGTATTGCCAAATGGTAAGTACTAAAAATAAAAATTTTCAAATGCATTATAATTAGACAGAATTATGCAACATTAAGCTAACCGCTAAAATAACATTAAAAAGTCAAAGTTGAATTGTGGGAAATAAAATAGTTAATCCAAAATTTTTTACTCTCCAATATGAGAAACTATATTTTTACTATAAATAATTTTTTGTTCTTGAGAATGAACTATGAATTTGGAGGTGGGTTCTTTGAAATTCCATAACGGATAGCTTAACAGCCAAAAACCATTGAAAGACGAGTGAACATATTCCTTAAAGGGTGTCTTCCATGAGGGTTTTGGATCGATAACGGCTCGCATTGAATTAAAGCAAGAGAGAAAAACCAAGAAAGCTAAAAAACACTCACTTCAGTTTCACTCTGGGCTAGTGTTAGGATAACAATATTCGTAGAGGAAGGGTTCAAGTTTGATTCCAGCTATTGTAGAATAATTGGAGTTAGATATTCTATTTTGACTGGATGCATTAGGAGTGCTTGCGGGGGGGGGGGGGTTCCAGTTTTATCCCTTGTGACATAAGAATACATTTTGGATTTACATTTTA
Organism: Latrodectus geometricus; assembly: GCA_026290005.1. Classification (NCBI taxonomy): domain Eukaryota; kingdom Metazoa; phylum Arthropoda; class Arachnida; order Araneae; family Theridiidae; genus Latrodectus; species Latrodectus geometricus. The sequence continues at coordinate 48,911 of JAPDSC010021449.1, read as the reverse complement.
ACAGCGTACCAAAAACTATTATAAATTATTTTAATGTCCTCCGCTCAAATCACCTTCCGATAACTCTTTGTGTGTACAGAGAGACTTATTCATGGGTCGCAAAGAAGAAACAAGACATCCCCTTATTGTTCCATAGAAGTCAGGATCGAACTCGAGACTTTTCTCTCTGAAGACCCCTACCTTACCAGTAGCTCATATTTTTGCTCCACGTAAACTACTAGCTCATATGAAAAATTCTCCCAGAAGACTCTTTGTGGAAAATGTGAAATACCTTACAACAAGCATCATTAGTTAGTCTGTCTATTATGCTATCTAATAATTGAATATTCATTGGGTTCACGTGACATGTAAGTATGAGCCAGCTCTTCGGAATGGAATTTTGTAGTAAACGTCTAAAATTCGTCTATTAAACAATAGGACATGGTGTTGTATTTTTTGCATATCTGTTTATCAGGTGGGTGCTTGGGAGTTTTCCGGTTTCCTTTTTTGTGACATACTCAGTGCTAGGTGTATCCAAAAAGGAAAGAAATTTTATTCTGAAATGGAAGACATTTGGTTTCCAAAATATATCTAGGACTGGAAACTTAAATAGAATCTTGATGGATAATCTTATGTCTTTTACATTACTGAACGGGACGAGGTCGCTAGTTGAGAAAGACGCAGTTTTCAATACCAGTAGGTAATAAGTTCTATTTCCAACCTAAATAAAGATCCGTTATGTTTAGCAATGGACACCGGGCATATTAAATTGGTAGTTATCGTAATTTTCTCTAAATGAATTGATATTTTTGTGAGTGGTTGGTCAGGTCTGACTTTCTTCTGCTTATCTCTGCTTCAGAATTACGAAAACCCAACAGTCTACGAGGTTATGATGGCACATCTACCGGGTGCTCCATTCCCCAATTCCCTCCTTTGTCGTTCTGAAAGGGGAAATGTTGCTAGGGGTCGGAATTAGGACAAAAGAAGTTACTAAGCGAAGAAAATAGAAAATGTGTTTTCATTTGAAGAGCTTCGATCGATTTGATTTAACAATATATTTCAAGTATCAACATTAAGACATCTAATCTGTTAGTTTTTTCATATGTTAGGAAAAAGATGCAGGATCGGATCTTGCACCTTCCATTCCTTAAAAATACTATTCTACAACTAAGCTATAGATTCCAAAACTTTTATAAGCATTTTATTTATTTTGTTCACTAATCTTAATGGATTGCATTTCTGGTAATCACACTACGTTGTATGCTCATTTCATGTTCAAGCGCCACCTGGGAAGTCACGTGTTCATTTTTTATATACCCAGTGGTATAATGGTCTTTCTCTCGTTCATCCCCTTTTGGTTGAACTTCAAAGCTATTTCAATGTGGATGGACCTGGGGAAGATCTTTCTCCTTACCCTCACCGCCCACACGTGGTAGGCACGGAGATGCATACCAGCCATCAGTTATCTCAACGCTCTCGACATCTGGCTCTTCTTCTGCATAATGGAAGTGTATCTCACATTCGTCGCTCACACTGCCAACTACCATCCCTTCAAATTAAAAGTTCAGGAGAATTTCGTCGTTGAAGAAATTTGGTGACATTGGCTAAGCAATTTTCTACAAAGAAATCTTTTATTACCAAGAAATAGAGTCAAACTAAGCATAATATATATTACTATAAGATAGAGTCAAATTATTATAACAGTTGCGTACCTCCAACATCCAATGCGCATCCAATGAAATAGTTGACATGATGCTATTTTGGGTATAAATGTTAAAAACAATCTCTTTTTAAATATGTGTTTAATAGACGACATTAGTTATGACGTCATATCCAGCAACTGTTTCCAAACATTTGCTGTTAAGCGCCATTTATCATTGAAACTGCCATAGACTTCGGTGATAGATTTTTAAATTGTTATTTTTGAAGTTGATATTCATTATTTAAGGATAACGTGTTTGCTAAAACTTTTAACCTTTTGTTTGCTTAACCTTTGATTCTCACCAAATTGTAGTCACAGTTAATCACCAAGCTGGGCAAAATCCAATTGTATTCTGGTTGCAACAGAACAATTTATTGTTCTGTGCCAACAAAAATCACCAATAAAATCGATAGCCAAACAAAAATTTCCAAGTTTGTCAAGAAGGTATTCTTAAATACAATATTAAACAAATGTTTACATTGTATTTGTTTGGAAACAGTTGTGGATATGACGTCACACTAATGTCGTCAATTGCATCACAAGACTTTTATTTGTAATAAATTCAGAACATGTTACAGAAAATTCCAATAGTAAATATCCTTAACAGTTCCAAATCAGCTAATGCAACAGGAAACCAGTCATAGAAGTTTCAAATAAGTCTGATGGTAAACAGCTTCTATGCACTTAACTAACATTAAAGACTGATCGTCTTCACTTACTCCTTTTATGTTGGGCGGGAAATTTACGAGTTTCACAAGGTTCTAGGCTATTTCGCTTACTATTGTTCCTAGAGCTTCGGTGATAGAATTTTACAAAAACATTTCTCGCCAAGTCGACAAGAATTTGGCCAAAAGGTCACCAAGTCATTAGAAATGCCGTTTTTAACGTAGAATACCCCTAAATTGCGCAATTTTTACCCAAAATCTGAGTATTTCCGATATGTCTGTAATATTTTAAGACAAATACAAATAATGCTTATAAATGTGTAACAATATTTTTAACGTCTTGAGGCATCATTTATTGAGAAATCCGATAGATGGAGCCACATGATGTTGCTGTCTGTGTTCCTTGCTGCATCTATAAGTTAAATAGCGAAGTTTGGTTATTAGGTTTAAGCTGTCCTCTTGCCTTTTTAAAATTTTTGTTTATTTAATAAACTTTTTTTGAAAATTTAATTTTTTTAAAATTCTTTCCCATTTTTTTTTATTTGTAAATAGTTTAAATTTTTAAATAGTCTCTCACAAGTTATATTAACTATTCTATTTTTCTACTATTTATTCTTATATTCAATTTACTGTATTGACATATTTACTGTTATTAGAATTCAATTTATTAATCAACTCCTTAATTTATTCATATTCTATTTACTTATTTATAAAATTTTATCATGCAAGCTATGTCCTTCTTTGAGTGCTTATTAAGTTTTATACACTTATGATTCTCTTTTAAACTTATATTTTCTTCAAATAAAATTCCTTAGAAAAGAGACTTGCAGACCTCACAATGGGAATTCTCATGACTTACGGCTGCTTTGAATACATAAGCCAACAACAAATGGACTTATTTTATGTGACATCAAAGTCACGTGACAAGTTTTTGTTTTGTCTAGTCACAGTATACTGGACCTTTGGTGACTAATACATCTTTGCTATTAATTTAGCAATTTGTAACTTAAATCCAGCCAAGTTCAATCCTGACATTTGCTGCGCCGGACAGAGAGTACAGCTTCTCGTCAAGCCTATAGACTTTATTTCTCTCTCGTTCAGATGACACTAGATGGCAGCACTATAAACTCTCACGTCATCTGTCAAGTGTGAAGATATATTTCCCCTCGTTCAGATGACACAAGATGGCAGTACTACAAGACAGTTGTGAATTTCGAAGCAGAGACCAAGCAGAAGTCTCTAGACCTTGGTGTGCCAAACCCAGAGTTATTAATTTGGATTGGGAACTTTGAGACCTTGACATATTTAATGTGTCCCAGTCGCTATTAGTGAACACAGTGGTCTTTAGCTGGTCCCAGGATCGAACTCCCTTTCTTCTCTCTCGTCTGAGGGTGGAAAGTTGTTCCATTTGTTTTTCTTAATCTATCAATGTTATTTGTTTGGACAAATTTGCTATTTTTAGGTCGAATTTATGTTTTAGAATAACACAAATTTAGTTATTCTTTAGTTTATGGGAAGAGAAATGCGAAATTTAACAAATTACAAAAAATCATATTTTAAATTTTCTTAAAAAAATTAATTTTTTTAAATCGGTTGACTAAAGTACGCCAAAAACTTCTGTTAATTTTCTAACATCAGCACAGGATTCGGTTATCGCTAAATCCTAAGTATTTGATGATTTCGTTCATTAAAATTTTTAGAGCGTAATCTTTTTCTTTTTGGTGAACAGCATTATTACGTAATTTTGGTACCCAGTTTCTATCAAAAGTATTTTTTTTTTTAGGTGCATAATATCTTGTACTTGTAAAAATTTATCGTAGACATTTGCATCATAGTTTAAAGCTCAAACTTTCATACCCTTAATAAAAATCTGAGTGATACTAATTTCACAAAACTTTTTTCTAGTGAAGAAAATGAAACTTTTTGAGAATTGTAATGTAAAACATACAGTGGCAAACCAATTCCCGATAATAGAAAACTACCAAATTTTAACCAACACCAGAGTCAGTGGTATTCGGATCACTTTGTAGAGGATTTTAGGTACAAGAACTTCCCAAATCAAAATTAATTGTAGAAAGATACTTTCTATTCGAACGTTTACTTAAGAATGGACGACCAATAATTTAGAGATCACTTTCATTGTATATCCATAGCGGTGCAAGCGAGCTCAAAATTATACCTTAAGTTTAAACGGGTTTGGAATATTCGCCCGCCACCAAGTGCCTCATCATTCACGGTTAGGAGACGAGGCCACACTTGAGCTGGCACACTTCTCCCCACATTCACAACACACCAGTGGAAGGATTTTGGATATCACAGTTTAAGACGTACACGTCCACAACCCAAGAAACTCTCACACAACTCAGTGAGGGAGAATGTGGTCAGCCTCCCAATCACTGCCCACGGCAAATGATGCTTCAGTTTACCGATCTTTTACTAAGGCATTGGAGCTCGCTTCCTGTGTACAAGATATCAGACAACTTCCCTGAAACATTCGTTACCAGGACAAGCATTTATTACCACAATACAATACTTCTTATTTTGGTTAAAATAGTGAAACTATGAATTAGTATTTAATAAAAAAAATATCAAGGTTTAGATCACGGCTGTGTGACATTCATATTATGTTGACATTATGATTATAAATGTTGAAATTGATATTCATGCTTAAAAAAAGTTACTTTTATAAAATCTAAAATCTTAAAAGCAAGTTATTGTGAATAATATTATATTTAAATACAGTTCTCTTTACTAACCAGGTTATTTTGAGAAACGGGTTAAAATTTAGAAACACAATTGATGTTTTTCGATGGGTTCCTAAATATGTATAGTTGTCATATTCCTAAATATGTATAATTATTATTTTTAATTTTTTTTCATAAACCATAAAAATTTTGAAAACGTATATTCAAACATTTTTGGAGAGCTTTTATAATTTTCAGGAATATCCAGATTTATAATGTGATACTTGTTTTTTCCCTCTTTTACAACACTAGCCCTTTACAAATTCCAGAATACCATCTAGAAACAAATTTAGACAGTACTCATGTTTAATTTAGTACCTTATATATTTAAATCGATTAAAAAAAGTTTCAACTATAACTGTGAAAAATTATGGAAGATTTATATATAGCAATTTCTTTTACACAAGTTTTTTTTAACTTTGTATTATTCTTATTTTTTTTATATTATAGAAATAACAATTTTGGATTAATCGTAAAACAAAATTCAGTTTCTTAAATTTTTTGCGTTTCATATATGAGTAACGTTTTTCGATCAGCATACTGTGGGTTTACTAATAAATCTCTAACGAATCAAAAAGAATTTTTATCGACATTGAGGAATTTTATTACTAAAATCTGTTTTTCGTTAATCATATTCGGCTGCAAAAAGAAAGGAGTATATAAAAAGAATTATTTTTTAAAAGTGATCTTCTCTTTCTTTTAAGTTGAAATTTCTACTGGTGATGGGGGGAATTTTGAACACTTCCAACTCTGCGAGGTGGTTACCTATAACACATTTTTTAGTTTGGTTTGTTAGTTGCTAAACGGTCATTTTTTGCAGACTAAGGTCCATTAACCCAGCATCCGAAGTTCAAATTGGATTCCGAAGCACTACAAATACCCAAAATCAAGGTGGGATTCAAACCCCCGAACGGTTGAGTCGTAGACATCTAACCAGGATAACGGTACTAGAATTTCCCAGTTTTCATACTTCTAGATTATTTAATTGTACTTTGTTTACTATTTTTTATAATGGTCCGAAGTTTTATCCTCGAGTTGGGCAAGGTCGACAAAACTGAGTACCAAGCATGATTGGGAGCTAAGAACTGGAGGTTTCGCGTTAGGCTGACCACCTAACTGAGATCTCAGCTTCACATCCCAGAGTCCTCGGTCAAGAAAAAGATATTGTAGGCCTTGACCCCCCGATGGACTGTCGTGCCAGTTTAAAATCTTAGACGTACTTAGTGGGTGCTTAAAACCGTTTTTATCTACTGTCTATTGTGAGATATCAAATATCGACAATATTAAACAAGTTTTGTTGAATCACTTTGCACAACTTTACAAAGCTTAATGGAAGGCAAATCGCTAGGATTTAACCAAAACATATTGCTTTCTATAGGATTTTTTATTAGTTCAAGTTTTGTTTGAAAAAAGAAAACTCTCAAGCAAGCACTTCAACTGATATGAATGCAGAAAAGAAACTTATTTCCATGTTCCGTTAATTAATAGTGGTTTAGTTGTCACTCAATGGCTATTTCTTTCACACAAGGGTTGTTTAGAGGTCTACAGTTTACAGTGAATTCCAAATGGCAGTGAGCATCCAAATCTCTGGAAGAGGGGAATGGAACTCATGAACTACAGTGCTTACCGTTAGGTTGTCAAATAATGAGTAGATCGAGGGCGCCTGTTATTAAGTTACATGAACCCTGACGTTTTCATCAAAATAATTTATTCCAATTCATTTAAAATGAAGATGACTCAATGTCTTTTTCTTCTAATCACTAATTCCAATAAAACATTTTATGAATTTATGTTTAAGAAAGAATTTTTTAAATGAGCTATGCATTTTATGTTTTTAAACATCCTTTTCTTAATTGAAAATGAATAGTTCCGAATGAAAAACTCAATTAGGGAAAATATACATAATACAATAAAACAACATAATTTTGGCTATGTTTGAATTATTCTTTGAAACAAAATCAAGACACGAGGCTAGTAGATTCAGGATAAGGCAAAATAGAATGCAAGTATTTTAAACGAAAGATAAATATAGTGATAAGAAAAAGTTGAGACCCAAGTACTAAACTAAGAACTTGAAAGCAATGGATATTTAAATTTAGTTTGTTCTGGGGATCAATACATATGTGAAGTAATAGGCGAACGCAATGTTTATGTAATATGATAAAATACAAATGAAAAAAAAAACTGGCCAATCAGATTGAAATTTTCATATATAGCACAAAAACATGTATACAGTATACATCTCTATGTTGACCACAAGGTTAAGGAGGTTGGAATCAAATCCATAAACTGAAGACCAAAGCATTAATTATTTAACTGCCACTTCTGCAAATGATTTCTTGAAGATTGATTATTCACCATATATTTTTCCAAGGATTGCAAAATGAAATGTAAACTCATACCCGATAGAGCATCTAAGATTTAAAACAAATTCGTGTCTCTGGATCGAATCCCAATTCTGAAGATTCCAAAAAATCATTAGACAAAATGTGCCGATATTTATTTCCCACGGCTTTCGTCATATATTATCATATTAAAATATATTATCATTTAGATTATATAAATATGCAGAATTCTTTTATGATATTTTATTATTGGAAAAAGTAACTCATATCTGAACTTGTCCATATTTTTAGACAAATTATGTAGCATGATTCATTGTCTTAATGAAACACTCAACACAATATTTAATTCTATTTTTAATACATTCAATATAGTACAGAATGATTGATGTCTTCCAAAGACATTTCAAAGTATGACACAAAAAAAATTATACTTTCCTTTAATAAGGATAAGTTTTTATACATTTCATAAAAAATAAATATTCAACTTCAATCATAATTGAGGGAATCAGAAGCCAACTGTTGCAAGGTGACGAAGTTCGGCTGGCTGCCACTAGATGTCTCTGATAGCGTTACAAAATTGGTAAATACTGAGAATACTTCAATAGGCCGTTGATATTTGGTCATAGAAGTTGCACGCTTCTTGCAAGCGATTGCCTTCTGATGCCCTCATTTAAAATTTAATCGATTCATAAAAATTATGGATTAGTAAACATCTGAATGACAAAAAAATGAACAATAAAAACAGAACCGATGAATATTCACAATCGATTAACACATGAACATATATATATATAAATTATTTGTACTCTCCCTCTCTATATACATGTCAAATTATGAACAAAACAAGGTAAAACACTAAATATTATAATAGACTTTATATAAATATAACAGCAATAACAATTTTTCTTGTACTCCATTAGAATTACTTTTTTTACATATATGGTCATAAAATCTCTAAAATAAATTTTATGAAAACAATAACGAAAACACAGATCACAGACAGTCCCAACATTTTCTTGTGTTAATAGCAAGTATTGAATAAACTAAACATTAATAACAACAAAAAAGAAATAATAATAATGGTAATCTAAGATTATCCAAGACCAGCAATTAATCGCCAACGAACTCGCCAAATACACGATTTTTGCAACCTTATTTATACTGAGCAATCAAGTGTATTTAACATCATTGTAAAACTAACATCCGGTTTACTTATTACTTTCATGATTATCGTGTAAAAGAATTTATTTTTAAGGATTTATACAATTTATCTGCAAAATTGTAGGTAATATAGGGTAATTAAAATTTTATAATTTTGGAAATAAGTTTGAAGAGACGCCCAATAAAACTATACCAAAGTTGAAGTTAAGAGTTTCTTGGAATTGCAATATTTGAACACAGAGAAAGAAAAAGATATCAAAATGTATTTTGAAAATTGGTTTAAAGGAATCTGAAATTCATGACTTTAAGTCACATTGTTAGAAGGAAGAATATCCATATAAAATTTTGTCCTATCAATTTCCCAAAAGCTAAATTTTAATCTCAAAACAAAAATGCGAATATTTTGTCCAGAATAGTCATCCATGGTTCATGGATAATCTTAAAGTACCAAAATAAATTTTGACAAAATGATCGATTACAGCAAATATGTAGAACATGATAGATTATCACGTAACTGATATTCTTCTGGCATTGCTTAATGCTTACATAAATTATCTTGGAAATAAATTCATGCCAAGGATACAGAAATATACATTATTCCTGTAAGAAAACTACATTTAGAGGAATTATTCGGCGATAATATAATGTTCTTCATATTTATTAAGTTTTTCTTAAAATAAAATTAAAATTTGCTTTATTTCTAATCTAAATAGTATTCGTTATTTTTCATCAAAAGAAAAATAACTAAATTCATTCTGATGGAATACACTAGAAGCTGTCCTCTCTAGAAGACACATAACAAAGTTATTTTATAAATTATTTGCTGAAGGATATATAATATTAACATTTATCAAGTGAAAAAATAACTCAAGAAATTAGTTATTTATAATATATTATTAAATTGTACAAATTAATGTGTAATGAATACTAAACTACAGAAATAAATTTGAATGATGGTAATCTTTAAATAAAACTTTTAAGGTATTTATATAATAAATTTTTTTAAACAAAATTATATAATTATGTATACAATGGATCGATTGCATTTTGACACCTTAATACTAATATTTACAGTATATATTTTATGTACATTACAAATAAATCAGTAAAAAAAGCAATTTATAGTTATTGAATTATATTAAAACACTTAACAACATTCATTATTAAGTCCTCGATAAAGTTTTCAAAGATATCAGCAGTAATTAATGAGTCTGTAAATATAAGTATCGTCTACATAAAATACATTGATTAATAGTTTCATTCAACAGATTTTTTTACAGATTATAAAAGATATTGATGAAAACTGGTATTGATGTTATAACAATCAACAATATCTATTGTCTAAATGATAATGAACTTTTAAACCAATTCATTAAAAATAACAGAAAAATAAAACATTGGTAAACAAATAAATATATATTTTACATCTTGTTACATAAAAATGTCTTCATAAAACTAAATTTAGTTAAAGTTATAAGTTTAATTAATATTAAATTTGTTTAAAAACATTTTTATTTAATAAATAGAAAAGACAATAAACTAATAAATATTTTTAAAATAATATAGTACAATTAAAAAGCTATTTTCTTGAAATTATTTAATGTCAAATAATTAACTAAACCACAAAAATATTTTTCAAAAAGGTATAATACATATTATAAAAATATCATTTTAAAGTTAAGATAGTTATATTCACATTTTAAGGAAAACAAATGTTCTGATTATAATATTTACTTTAATGATGAATTCCAATAGAAATGTTTATAATAATAACTAAAATATAAATTGATTAGCTGCTGTAAATATTTTACTAAGACATTTCATTAGAAAATATATTCTTAGAAATGAAATTAGATTCAGTTATTCAATATTTAGTGATATTATATTTAACGATACCATTGTGTGTTTATTTAAGAATATATTATCAAGAGCCATAATAAACTGCAACTGAATTTCAGGGTTTCTTTCCATTTTTTTTCCCCACAGATCTGTAAATATTGTACAAGTAGCACGTTAACTATGTCTATTAACTTCTTTGATGCTTAAACAAAATGGCATCCAACATATAAGTTAAAAAGTTCTCAACAAAGCATCAGCACTAAAAAGCATGTTTCATTTTTCTGGTCTGCTCAAACTTCAATTATGATGTGACAGTACAAGAATGTTAGCTAACATTTTCCTAAAGCATTATGCTAATTTTGGATTTAATTATCATTCAGCTTAACGTAGCAGTACCCTGCTTTTTCTATGAAGAGCTATATTTAGTTTCATTAAGACTGATAAATTGTATCAACCTTTAAAAAATTTTAAAAATTTAGGTCAATAAATTTGGTGATAGTACAATTTCTTCACGTGAAGTTTATAATAGTGTTTCAAATTACTTCTTAAAAAATAAGAATGTAAATTGTTTAACCAAGTCAAGTTTTTATTTAATTATTATTACTATTATCTAATTCTAATTCAATAAATCACAACTGAATCAACATTTTTTTCCCCTGACACATCAAAAGTCAAATATTTCTCATGTTTTTAATTTACAAGTATGAAGTTTTTTTTCCAATGCAAAGAATCAAATAATTTTTAATTTTGTAATACATGGTAATTAGGCTATAAAATTAAAATTTTGTGAACAAATTACAATTCAACTGTCTATGTATATCAGTACTTTTGAGCAAAAACATGTATTATAGAAGAATGCACAAATCCTTTGCTATATCTCTTTCAGCTACTTAATATTTACATTCTAACATGCTTCTATCCCTATAACTACAGCAATATATAGAAGAAATTTTCATCTTAACATTATAGATCAGGCAATTCTGAATATATATTCTATATTCATGCATTATAATTAAAACTTTAAAAAAAGTTTTAAAATTTCTGAGCATAAATTCAATGTATATCAATACTAAGCACTAACAATTACCATTACTTAAAATCGTATACATCCATATAATTACAACTCCTTACATTATACAAGTATACATTAGTAACACTTTTATCTCTATGATATAACTACTTGTAAGAGAAGAAACTCCAGGTAACTAATCAACAAAGAACGCTGTCAACAAGCCACAGTTTTTAAATCATGCAATACACTAAAATACATGGCGTACAATTCTATTCCACACGAAGCACCTTTAAAGCAATGCATTTATCAAAAAATACAGGAACAAGTATCGCAAAGCAACATTTTTAAAAAATATTCAAAGCTTTTTCTTTCTTCTATATCTAACTTTCTTTTCTTATTTCTTTTATTTTTTACCAAGACTAGACTCTCGTTTCATACAGTTCAAAAATATTTAAAATTATTATTTATAACCATTTATAAAGAATCTAATTATCATAACATACATTAGAGAATTTTAATAAAAAAATACATATTTAATTAATTGGAACAAGTAACAAAATATTGCACAAACTTCAAACAAAATAATTATTTATCAAAGTTAGCCTTTGGCATGGTATGCCATTTTGTGGCTCCATTTTTGCAAATAAGAATAATAGTTCAGATAGGACCTAGAGTTTCAAATTGATTCCAAACTACTAACATCTATGCCTAAAGCAGGATTTAAATGTATAAAGAAAATACCAGAGCAATGATCAACCAGCAACCAATCTAGTAATTAATTTTCAAAAATGTATATTTATGATAATATAACAGCAGTTACAAGTATTTTGTCTCATATAAGATAAATTAACAATAAAATTTAGTATTTATAATATTTTACATCCATTTATTTAAAGAAATATAATTTATTTTGACGTCATTCATGAGGAAAAGAGAATATTATAAAATATCTTAGCTTATCATGAATTTCCAATAAAATATAAGTAATTTAATATTTTGTAAATATATATAATTTTCATCTGTGTTGAAAGCATGCGATACAAAATTACTCTAATTTGATGCACTAATTTATTAAACTATTCTTCTTTGCTTTTTTATTTTTTTTAAGTTTTCAAAAATACACATCATCATCAGATGAACTTTAGCTTTCGTTTTGATTATGAATAAAAATATGTACATATATACACTTATATTTATGCATAAATGGATAAATTTTATGTATAGAGCATATAATAGTAGAAACCTATTTATAAATCAAGACAATTTATATTTTAAAAGTATATACATTTTATATCAATGAAAGATTTTTAGTCTTAAAAAAACTACACATAGATGAAAGTCATGTATTACACACACAAAAATTTATTTCAAATTTTTTAGTTAAACATTAAAGTAAAACAAAATATTCTTGTTGAACTACATCTTAAGCTTTAAAACATAAGATGAAATTAAACGAATAAACTGAAATTATAGGTACTTTTCTGTAATTGGGACTTGACTCATCTGCAAACGTTTTGTCAAAATTGTATAACTTATAAAAAGCTGTCACTTTTTTTATTTGAGTAACAGCAAAATTGAAATTTGGAAATTTTATCATGGTAAATGAAATCTGTTTTCTATTTTCCCTGATTTTTTATTAAAAATATTTATTTTTTAAATCTGTTACTGTATTTTAAATTTTATTTAAATTATGCTGTATACATTTCAGAGATAAACTTAATATTTTGAATTTTCCACTAAATATTGACTATTTGACAATGCTTGAATCTGGTTAAGATAATAGAAAAATACTCTTTTCCTTTCACACAAAAAAACTATAAATATGATGGGTACACTGCACAATATGTATTTCATACACATACTAATTTTACTGCAATATATTAAGATGATGTTTTTTTTGTGTGACACTTATTTTCCTCACGGAATTAAAGGAAAATAAATAAATTATAATTGAAATTTATATCAATAGCCAAAATATTGTAACATTTAAAAGTTTTTTCTGCATATAAATACCTAATATTCTACTATTAAGTTACAGCACCATTATTCTATATATAATCTGCAAAATAACATCATCATTATATTAATTTACTATTACAATTAGAAACTATTTTACAAGTAAAATTATTTACAATGAATTCAAATGATTAGCAAACTGTAATAATTTTAAATATACATTTCTTTTATCACAATACACCATGAAAATTTTAAAAAATAAATATGCATTTTGTTTCTTTTGTGACATCTATTTTCCCTAAATTAAATTAATAACTAATCATAATTAACATTTGTCATCAGCCAAAATATTATAATATTTAAAAAATCTCTCTAAAGCAATATTTTTTCTGAATGTACACACCTCAATTATGTTAGAGCACCATGATTCCATAATTTTTAAAATATCTTTATAAATATTTTTATTTAACATTATGCTCAGAAGCTCCTCTATTTGATTTTTAAAAGTTTAAAGATAACTGCGGTTATCTCTCTATATATCTCACTTTAAAAATTTGTACCTGCCAGAATTCCAAAAAAAAAAATTTTCCTTGGAAAAATTTAACAATTTTATACAAAATGGCAATACAGTATTTATTTTGATGTAAATTGTATATCCAAGATGCATAATAATGCATGCATTTTGTGTTAGAGCTAATTTAAATTGAAGAAAAAGTATGTTATTACAAATTATATAGTTATAGTTAATAAGAATGTAAATATACAGTTAGAAATTAGAGTAAAAAACAATTTAAAAGGAGATCACATTCAAATTTAAACTATCAATGTTAAATGCATGACAATAATATTAAATTTGAAAAATTTTTCAAAACTTCTATTAATTTTTAAGTTAGTTCTTACATTTCAAGAAAGCCATTATGGAAATCATATTCATCAAAAAGAAAATTTGGCAGGTCACAAGGGATGGATTCCATAAGTTATTCAGGTTATAAAATATTTACTAAACCTACTTTACAGAAAAAGCTCTGCATTACTGCATGATTAAAATTTATAATATAAGCTGTATAAACACTTGTCAACATGACAAACCATTTTATGTGCATTATTTCTATATTTAATGATTACTTCTATAATTGATGGAAAATTTATTGTATGATATCAGCTCATACTTTTATAGTATGTAACAAAGATATCCTATAGTATGATATTTAGATAGATTTCTGTATGTAAAATATGTGTGATTCCCAAAAAAGTGATGATTCATATAAAATATATATCAACAAATTAAAACATTTATATAAATCATAAACACATAAAAAATAAATATTCCAAAATTTTTTGTACTCTTATTAAAAATGAATTGAACTAATTTGATATTTTAAACAAATGATATTTTCAAGAAAAAACAATGTTGTACTTCGATTGAATTTCATGATGAAGTTGTTTATGATTTTATAAAAAAGCTACTTGCCAAAAAAGAGGCCTCTAAAGGAAAGTCTTAACTATTTAAATAATGTGCTTAATGAGAATAGTTATACTTTTTGAAGGGCAAATATAAATAATTTAATCAAATTTAGTAGTCACATATTTTACATCAAGAGAAATTGAATGTGATGTAGTAAAATAGTTTCTTATATGGAAAGCAAATATATCTGAATCTCTTCTTCAAATGATAACTACCATGTTTTGAACCTGATATATTTGTTATAATACCAATCTATTCAAAAGTTATCAGTACAAAAGTCTTATAAATATTGAGTGCAATAATCTATAATGATTCTATTTAATTTGTGAACAAAACTAAGAAATCAAAATTACTTTAAAAACTAAAACCTAACTGGTAGTATCATAATTTTTGCATTTTAAAAGGGGATAAAGTAATTCATTCCAAGGGAATAAAAAAAGATTTGAATTTTAAAACATTTAAACTACAAATATAAATTTAATTTAAAAATTAGTATTGATTTTGTCAACCATTAATTTTTAATTTTTTACAATGTTTGAAATATTACCTTAATACAACTTTTTGGAAACTTTTAAATTACACAGTTAAATAATCCTGATGTAAAATGCAAGACCACTAAATTTGGGATAAATTATAAGTAATGAATCTTTAAACAAAATGATCATACTAATTAAAATGATTTTTACACAAATTTGCTGAGTAAAATATTTACTAAAAATAATGTATGCATTGATATTAATCAATTTACTATAAAATACCAAACCTATTCCAAACAAAAATAAATTTAATTAATGTATTTTTCAATAATTTTTTGTTAAAAACTTAATAGAACATTAAATTTTAAATGTACATTTTCAAAATTATTTCTAAAACATAATTTCTGTAGCCTGAACAGCTCAAATTCATAATAAATGTAATAATATCTGTCATATATATTTAACAGCCAGATAAAGAATATTTTAAATCGCTAATTTGAAGTTAGATTTTAATACACTACACAAAATTTAAAAACAGTACTAATACCAGAAAGATAAATTAATTATGAAACAAATATAAAGAAAAAATTCTTATCATAAAATCTGCTCACAGTTAACATTAGGAATATATATATATTGAAAAAGTTTCGAAGAAACACACATTTATACACAGATATAGTGAGGAATCAAATGACTACAGTGAAACACTTCAAAAACAAATTTGCTTGTTTAGAAAATACAATCTTCAAATGGCAATTCCTTTTCAAAGGATATATTCCACATCATTAGACATACTATCTTCAAGAAATGTCACATAAGCACCATCTTCATCAAGAAAAGATTCATATCTTTAACAAGACTTAACTACTTTTTCTGGGAACAAATTATAGAAAGAATTAGTGTTAATTGAATCAATGTTTATAAAACAAAATGTTTACAAGAGTCACTATAGCTAATAAACAAAACAAAAATAAATTTTCATAAAAAGTTTTCTCGAAAAAAAAAAATATCATTCTAAGAAGGTTAAGATTTTCTTAACAAATATGAAACTAGATTTGTAAGCTGAAATTTCTGTTTTCAATATTAAAAAGCAATGATTTTCATAGTAATTTAAGTTAAATTTTACAGCTATGTTAAAAATAGTATTTTTCTTAATAAATTCAAAAACTAATTTTAACATTAAAAAGTTTTCAAAAAATATTTTTATTAAAAAAGTCAGATTAAATATTTTATTTTTAAATTTTTAAGTCAGTAACCCAGCATTAAAAAGTGACATTCATGCAAAATATAGAAAAAGTAGGAAAGTATAATTAAAAGTATAAAATTCAAAAGAAAAACAATAAGAAAGCAGTTTAAAAATGAGCATTTAAGAAAAAATATTGAACTGAAGTTTAATTGACTAAAACAGTTACCTTTTATGAAAAGATTTGATGTTAACCCTTTTTAGATAGAGGAATATTAATAAAATCCATCTGTTTATCAAATTTCATTAAATGAACAGGTAAGTCCATGGTAGAGTTGTTGGACCTAACCTTGTAGAAGTCCAATATGGGATTGGTTTCAACGGAAAAATTATTTTGTCCACAATCATACAATAGGGGATACTGTAATTGGAGGTCAAACTCAGCATTCATTCCATCATCCAACTGGCCTGTAATGTTTGATTCATTTGAACTAGAGTAAGAAATGTTATCTTCAACAATTTGATCAAAATTTTGCACTTTCTCATAATTATTCCTTTTGATTTGCAACAACTTCTCCAGCTCGCTATTCCCCAATCCATTTCCATCACACCCATTGAAAACAGCATGATTATTTAATTTTTTCTTCTTCACAGAAACATCAAATTTATGATTAAATGATAATTCGGAACCATTTGAATGAATTTCTGCTCTGCAATGGACAAAATCATCCCTTGGTATAGAAGATTGAGGTTTATAAACATCAGACTGATTAGCACCATTAATACCATTAGAAGTAATGCCATGAACAATATTTTCGGAATTTTTTCTCAGAGGAAAAGTATTCTCAACAGATATTTCCTGCATGGCCATGTCATCAGGATATGTTTCACATGGATAAGATAATGAGTTTTTATCCAACTCACTTAAATTATTGAGCAAAGACATTTCTTCAACACTTTGATCTAGAAAACTCAAATCTAGATTATTTTTCATGCCATTATTTTCCAACAGTTCATTCCCGAAGCTGTTTATGTCATTACCAACATCAGAATTTATAGAGTTAAGTTTTAGAGGAAGAATTTCAGACAGCGATTGAAATGAAGAACCAGTTATATTGCCATTCACATGATTTTGTTCTCTGTTGGGGTAAGTTTTGACAGGAGCAGTGAAAGAGGTCGATTGATATGTTACAGATTTTTGGAATGTATTTTGTGGTACACAGAACTGATTTGAACTTGGACCAAATTTATTTGGGGAAAAATGATTTTTTGCAAAATTTCCCATGAACTGGGGAGATAATGAATTTTTGGGTTGTCTGTCTTCAGACAAATTAAAGTGGTCAACACTTTCACTGTATACATGATTATGATTTAAGTTTCTAGTTGATTGAAATAAACCAGAGTCCAAATTACTTCCGGATTCAACATCTTGACAATTTGGGTCAAAACAATTGAAACTGTCTTGTGAAGATAAACTATTGCTGTTTGTTGGTTGAAAAGTATTAAACTGAGGTGAACAATAAGGTTTAGAGGCTGATAATGGTAGTAGAGTGTTTAACTCATTCACAATACTTTGTTCAGCACAGTAATCAATAGAAGAATGCATATTAACAGGTGCTTTATTGTTCAATACAGTTGCTTCTGTATCAGAATTGTTTCCCCTGTTAGTATGTTTTAGTATATTAAATCTATCTGGTGCCATTGCTTCAGAGTTCATCACTGACTGCAGATCAGTTTCCATTGAATTTTTGCTACCATATTCATTGAGATCTAATTTGGCAGACACGTCATATCCTAACTGTCGTGAATTGTGAGACAATTTGCTGATTTTACATTTTGAGTTTTCTGAGCTACCTCTTGAACACCCCTTCATTTCAGAATCCATTATAGAGTTTTGACTGAATAGTTCATTTGAATTTTGGACAACAGTTTTATTATGATTGCGTCCAGAGGAAACAGTATCTGATACAACAGCATTGGCTATTAACAAAGATGGTTCTTCTTTTTCAGAGAGAGCTGGTTTTGATTTCACCTTCTTGGAAGCAACAAGTTGGGGAGCAAATCTATCCTGGAATTTCTTGAGTTCCCGATTACCCTCTTCCGCACTAAAAATATACAAATATGTATTTAAATACATAATACACATTATTTTTTTTTTAAAATATTCTTAGTTTTCAGTCATGAAAATTGTCAAATGAATTTAAAAATACGGCAAATTTAGGGTATCTTAAAAGAACTTTAAAATAACTGCGTTAAAATATTTTGGAAGAAAAAAAATTTTACAAATAAAATTTTATAAACCAAGAATAGCTATGAAACACATATAAAAGAATTTACATTGAAAATTTTGTACAAATAAAAAAGTATTCTATTCATGTTTCTTCATTATTATTAATAATTTTTAAATAAAGAAAAAAAATAAGTCAAAGAAAACAGGTTAAAATGTAACTTAAACACTAGTTGACTTAAAATTCTCCTACATAAATGATATCAATTTATAAAAATCAAAGCATTTTTAAATAATAGAAACACAGGTATTTCAAGCTTTAAGACAACAAATCTTTCATAAACTGAAAAATGTATTTTTCTGTTAATTTCTCAACTCAAAGAAAAATTAAGCAAACAAAAAAAATTTTTTTTAATATAAAAAGGTAGTTTTTATTCTTTGGGAGAAATTATGGTTTACATCTTTTCTTTTTTAAAAAAAAAATAGACTGGGGGAAAAAAAAAAAAAAAAAAAAAAGCAGATAAGCAATTTACACTATTGCATAAAGTGAAAAAATTTTTATTAAAAAAAATTTATTTGTTTAAATTAAAAAGATAATTTTTCCAATTTCTATCATTTAATTAAAAAGTAATAAAATTAATTAGTAAAAATAATTTTTTTCAAACTCTAATTACCTTTTTCAGCATTTAACAAAAAATATACATTTCTCTCTACTGTTAAGAACTGAGTAATTAGTGCAATAAAGCACAATACATATGTTTTACAATAACTTTTAAACATTTTTCTTTTCATCTGTAAGTTAATTTAATTAAGAAACTTTTAATATAAAATAAAATATAACAAATACATGTTATTAAAGCAAAAATATATTACAACTTACTCTAATAAAATATTACAACAAATGAATTGGCGGATTTCTTTTGATGAATCTTTGTACCTAATTTGGCCTTTACTTTGTAAATAAATGTAACTAGAATCATGAACTCTAAGCCTGTATGTGATTATTCCAACTCCATCACTACTTGCAAACACTGAAAACAAAATGAATATAAGTATATCATAGAATAAATCTCATATCAACAAAAATAAAAACAAAGCACCCAGACTTACTGGCTCTTTGGGCAAATAAAGCGATTGGTACATCTGAATTATGTATGTACTGGTAGGCAGAAGTACCCAACACATCTCGAGGCATATACCCAGTCATAATTGAGATTCTGAAAAAAAAAAAAAAATTACTTTAATAAAATTTAGTTAAATCAGAAGAAAAAAACATTTAATTTTTTCTACAAGTTTAATTTTTAAGCACATGTTGGGCATGTGCTAAATGGTGATTTATTAAATTTTTGTTTGGATAAAATATATTTAAATCACAAGAAACATTTAAAACTTTTAAACTTGAATTAAATAATTTAACATAATTTTGTATTTTAAAGTAAGCATAAAATAAGAAACAGAAATTTATAATGTAAGATATAATATAAAGTGATCTTTATTTTTTCAAATGTTTTGATATTTCATGATCCAATTCTAAAATTCAATAAATTTTTTAGTTCAATATTTTCAGATAATCAAATAGAATAGTTTGGGAATAATCTAATCCTATTTGAATTCAAACGACCAGTAAAAAGTTCTAATCTTAAAAAAATACCGAACAATGAATAGATATTAAGATTAGTTAGATAATGAGAATCTTCTAACCAAATTGTATTCACTCGATAATTAATTAACAGAACATAATAGTAAGTTGATCTCTTTTATAGCAAGTTACAATTCAATAAAAAAGTAACATTTGTTCTTATTAAAATTAACAAGTGAATTATTTTAAAATATTTGTATGGCATTCTAATACATTTGACATTATATATATATATATATATATATATATATATATATATATGTGTGTGTGTGTGTGTGTGTGTGTAAGTATGTGTGTTACAAACTATTTCATTGCTTTTCTTAGTTTTAAGCATTTCTCATTAATAAACCTAAAATGAATACCTGTGATCAGCAAAAATAATCTCTCCTTGTGGACCATGCACTGTATAATAGCAATTTTTCTGTTCTAAGTACATCACATCAATATCTGGTTCTAATCGAATGGGTTCAATAAAGATCAATATCACAGCATTCTCTCCAAAGTCCTTACGCTGCCCTGCTTATACAAAGAAATAAATTTGTTGATCAAAACATATAAAAATACGAAATCATAATGTGTTTTGATGTAATATTAAAAAAAAAAGTGGGTAGAAATTATAAATTTCTAGGCTTGAAAAATTTCATTTATTTATTTATTGATTATAAAATCATCATTTAACAATAAAGAAGTAACACTTTTACAAAAATTATAAGTTAAATCATTAAAAGTAAGATAATTAATTTTTTATCTCATTTCAGCAAAGAGTAAATGAAATAAAACAATCGGTAATGTTCTCTTATTGTTGTTGTTTCTGATGACAATAGACAACATCAAGCCTGCCCGTCTGAGACTAGGCAAACAAAGTCAGAGAGAGAGAGCGTCTTCTGTTTTTGAATAGAGCACTTCTAAGTTACTAATAAGATTTTACTTCTAAGTTTATATACTTACTGAAGAAACATTAGCCAATATATTTTTTTTCCGATTTTAAACTATTTTAACACAAGTAACTAACAAATATGTGTGTGTTTCAGAGACTAATGTCATCTTATCTAATTGTCCAGGCATTTGTAATAAATAAAAGCATGTTTAAATGTAAAAAAACTTCTACAGTAATGGGTTAATCTTGAGGTATTATTCCTAACATTTGCAGACTTGGATAACTTTCATTTGCCACTAATAAAAAATGTTGAGTTATTCATTTTTATTAGTGATTACACAGTAATAGAGAAAGAGTTAAAAAAAAAAGTACATTTATTTAATATAAAAATCAATTTTTTTAAAACTAGGTTGTTGTAAGAAAAGGAACAAAATCTGTAGAAGCATAGTATTTCCAGAAATGAAAAAAACTCATGCATTTCCAGAAGGAATTTAATTTTCATAAATGTTCAAAAATAATTTGATATGACCTACAAATAGGAATTGGGGAATATGAAACAAACATTAATCAGATATTTAATTCAGAATAATCTGTTGAGAAAT
This sequence comes from Latrodectus geometricus, assembly GCA_026290005.1. Taxonomy (NCBI): domain Eukaryota; kingdom Metazoa; phylum Arthropoda; class Arachnida; order Araneae; family Theridiidae; genus Latrodectus; species Latrodectus geometricus. The sequence continues at coordinate 27,039 of JAPDSC010021449.1, read as the reverse complement.
TACTTGTATGGTCATCATTGCTGGTTTTACCATCTACTAAATAGTCCATTCTTTGCAATATAGCAAAGTGATATAATGGTGCCCTTCCAGCATGCAAATGATTACTATCTTTAAACAGCACTTTATGTGGTAATATATCATTATAATATTGTATATATATATTCTGATAATTTGATACAAAATATAATTTGATTAATAGGACTAATGATAGAACATAAGCACCAATGCGCCATTTAATCAACTGTATATTCTTGGAAATATAACATAATGTTTTATTCAGAAAATTTCCAATCAAAGCAATTTAACTAATCATGCAAATAGTAAGCAAAGCATGGAAAGACTAATGAGCTTAATCAATTGACCAGAGGATTTTTTGTAAGAAGCACATTAAATTTTTTTTTTTTTTCTTTTCAGAAATTATGATCATTTATTTGTTTTACAGCAATGTTTGCTAAGTTTGAAAATCGGGAAAATTATTTTCTATTGTTAGCATTTTTTTCCAACAGGGTACATTATATATATTTAATAAAAATACAGAGTATGTTTTCATGTGCATGCAAAAATAATTGCTATTACACTACAACCTTTTACAGGTATTACTAACATGTATATAATGAAGTTAACAATATTTGCTATATAATGAAGTTAACAATATTTGCATCCAATTATTACTATGAAACAGATTCAATTTATTTATAGCAATTTCAAATTTAAAAAAAGGATATAAAACATACAAAATAAAAAAAACTAATGCTTTATTTACTCTATATATTTGTTAATCACAATGATGAAATTTTGTTAGTTTTAAATAAAATAAATGCATTATTTTAAGTATACAAAAAATATATTTAAAAAAACACAATTGGCAACAATGCAATTTGAACAAAACTTTACCAAGTTTGAAATTCTTTTTTCTTATTCTAGATTCGACAGCTGTAGAAGCACCAGAATGAATTGTTAATGAAAATGACATCTTTCTATACCTGACATCATTTGTACGGGGCAAAGGGCGTTGTTGCATATGAAGTCTTACAATATTCCGAAGTTTTGAAGATCCTGCAATACAAACTAATTTCAAAAAGCATTCTGTATGGAGATTTTAAAATATTAAGGAGTTAAGCTGATTATATATTGGATAGAGACAGTTTTTGAAGATGTCACTTTAATTTGGTCATATTTGAAATATTTAATTTTTATGACTACAACAGACAAAATAATAAAAATTTCATGATTTAGTATAAATAAAAATATCCTAACTTAATGAAAGATAATTAAGCCATAAACAAATAAATTCTTTGATAAAGACTGCAATGAAAATTGGTTGATTTAGAAATCAAATATAGTTCGAACATTACAATGAATATAATCACTGAATTCAGGAGCAATATCACATTAGCTTTAAATGAAATTTAATACATTTTATCTAGATTTTTTAAGCATTTTAGTGATTTTTAAACAGTTTACTCTTGATGATAGCATAAAAAATTTATGATATAAATGAATTCTATCTTAATTTTAAATATTTTCAAATAAGTAATATAAAAGATATTCATTGTGATTTTTTAAATGGACAGTAACAATTATTTTATTACTATTCATTTCCATTAAATATAAAATTGTCTAGCATTTTTAAATTAGGAAATTAAAATCATTCTTTGAATAATACAGTACTCTTTATAAGGTACCTTCCTAATGAAACAGTATGTAAAAGTGTAGAATAGTCAAAGTGAAGAAATATAAACACATTTTAATGTTAGTTGTTGGTATTAAAAATGGGCAATATTTTACTAAAATATTTATTTCTTAATTTCAATTTTATTAAAATTCAGGTATGTATATATATGTACAGACATACTTATTTTATTTACCTAATTAATAAATGAAAATTTGAAAGAAACGAGTGATTTTGTAAAATTATTAATTTTGTAATTTCTATTGAATGAAATGTTTCATTAACAATTTTAAAAATTATTTTTAAAGAGACGTTTCTAATCCAGTATATCTCCTAACTTTTTGTACAATTAGACTTGAAATTATTGCTAAAATATTATAGCTTGTAATTTAATTGCCAGTATTTTATATAATGAAGAAACACAGTTATTTTAAAAAATACTACAGTATTAAGATTATTTCAATATTTCTTAATAAAAAGAAAAGAACAATCAGATTCTTAATCAGTAAATCATATTTATTTTAAAAATCAATTTTTTTTTATAAAACATGCTGATTTGTAGTTGAAAATTTTTAAGATATTAATCAAATAAAAATATTCTCCTTAATGAGTTATTGTTTAGATTGCACTATTATTAATCAATATTATTAATCAAAAACAATTTTCCTATAACAAAAGTTGTGAGAGTCATTTTCTGAACATTATCTAGTAATAAATTTATTAAGAAATAATAGATAAACATTACTGTAGCTTACCTTTCTTGAATTTTGAAATAAGATTCCTAACTTTCTTGTTAAAGAGCTCTCTTTCTTTATTAAGAATATAATTTGAAATATGATAACCAAGGAGGTCAATCTAAAATAATATAGGTCTTGTAAATTATGCAATAAAATTAAACTAATCTATTAATGACAATATCACATTATTAAACACAAAAATATTTTACTAGATATGCAATTGCTACAATTTAAATGTATTTCATGCTTAAAAAATGGTCAATTTAATGAAATGAATTCAACATTATTTTAATGCTACAAAAAGGTTTGCTTGTCGCTCAAAGGTGACTTTTTTGCACATGAAGGATAATTAAAGCAGGATCTACAATTTGAAGTAAATTTCACCCCACCAAAAACATCCATGCCCAAGGTGAGATTTGAACCAATGAATCAAAAGAAAGAAAGCTAATGATTTGGCAGCTAGCTCAGCAATGTGACTAAAGAATATTACTTCTATAAGATCACATTAAAATAGAATAATTTAAATAATGGAATTATATTTAAGAAGTTTATAATAGACATTTGATTAGAATTTTGTAACTTACTCTAAAATGTTAAATTCAGAATTCCATAAAAATATTTAATATGTTATATATACAACAATGATGATGATGATATTGTTGTTACTTATGACACTTGGTTAAGGCAAGCTTGCCTGTCAGAGACTGGACAAATGGTGTCAGAAAGAGTACCTTCTGTTTATGTAAATGCACAGGGGCTTTGTGATCTGAATTCTTCTAGTTTTAAAGAATCAAATACTTCCATTGCAATTGCGATTGAATGCTACAGAATATTTTAACTATTAGTTATAACTACACTTATTAAACAGGAAATGGAATAACAGGAAATTAAACTGTTTTTATCAATGAATCAAACAGAAAAAATATGACCCTACTCTAATAACCAAAAAAGTTTTTCTTGAGTTTGCATTAAACAGAAACAATTCAGAAAGAAGTTAATTTCCAATTAATAAAAAAGTAAAGATGTTAAATTAGACAGAAATATTTTTTTGAAAATAAGAGCTTTGCTTTTTAGTTATATAGCACAAAAGTGTTAACAAATTTCCTACCTTCTATATTTAGGAAAAATATAACATATTTTTTAATGATTTGTTTATTAGTGTCATATAGACAGCCTATGAAATATTTACATATTTTAAATTACTTAAATATACTTAAAATATTTTATACAATGCTTTCCACCGACACATATTTATTAGTAGTAAACTATATACACATACTGATTGTGATTATAGTAAGTGCAATGTATGCATATAATATTTATGAGGATTCTCCATCTTTTAATTTTTTCAGATTTTAGCACCATTTTTATTCATTCTAACTTTATTGATTTGAAATTTCTGATTCACATCAGTTTGGTATGGTTGTCACTTTTTGCATATTGGGTTTAATTTGACCAAATCCAATAATTTTAAGTTAATTAGGCTGGTTTGCATCAATTATCAACTTGGAACTGCCTTAAATGTCCCAAATAACAGTTTTTTCTTTTTTCCATCTGAAGTTTAATTTTTGTAATTAATATGTGTTTTTAACTCTCCACTGGGCTTTTTGGAACTTACTTATTGAAGGAAGTATTTTTCAAGGTCATCAAAAAAGGAATAATATTTCAAACAACTTCATAATAAACCTGCTACTTAGGAGTGAATGAATTGCCTTTCATTCAAAAATGTTCAATGATGCATATGAAGCATATTTATCACAACTGTAATTTTATTAGAAAGCAAAATAAATTATTGAATCAAACAAATGGACACACAAACAACCTAGAAATTTTCACAAAATGTCAGCAGATGCACTTTATAATTTTTTTCCCAATAAGGTGCTTAACCATATCATTTAAATAAAATTTCTTTTAGCTTACAACATATTTTGATAATTAAAGAAATCATCCATTCCTTCTAGCTTTTCGAATGATTACCCACATTGTCTAAGTTTGTACAACAAAAACTATGTAATCTTATTACTTTTTAAATCCTCTTGAGGATTATGGAACTGTGAGTTAACTATCCAAATCTTATCTGGTATAAAGTCAAGGATTAATAATATATATTATTATTACTATCATTGGCCATGATATTCAATACTTGAAAAAAATCTTGTAAAGCATTTAAATTTGACAGAAACATACTATGATATTACGTATATCATACACATAACTTGTAAATAGTGCATTTTACAACCATGCAAATTGAGTGGCATTAGTTTAATTCTTTCTTATTTGTGCAAAAAATATTATGGAAATAACTATATCAAATTAAGAACAATTTTTAATCATTCTTAAATTTAAAAATATTCACAAAAATGTTATGTGTAATCACTAATAAGTTTGTTTTGAAGAATATTTTGTGTTTTAATGAAGACTAATCAATTTTCAAAAAATAAATTTGTAAATATAAAGATTTATAGTATATATAAATATGCATCAATATTTTTTAACTAAAGCATATTAAAAAAAGACATTTCTTAAAATTTTACTATTACTGTTAACATGGAAAACCAAAATTTTTATCAAAAACGAATGATATTTCAGTTTATAATACTCACATTTTGGTAACCAATATGATCTTCTACATATCTAGAACACATTAAAATGATACCATCAAAAGTAGTAGCCACAACAAAACCATTTATAGACTGAAAAATACAAAATTTAGAATTAAAACCCTTTTTTTTTATAACTATGTTAAATTTAAAGGGATTAAAGCATTAATAAGTAACATAACTACACTTATCATTATCTATTATTATAAAAAATGTAATTAAATTTGAATATAGCAGTTTAAAAAAGCAAAACATTCAGTTAACAATTTATAGCAATAAAAATTCATCAAGTATACATAAAAAAAAAAAAAAAAACATTCTAAGCAATAAGTAACTAGTTAATGAGTTACATTCTATTCAACAAATGAAGAGCTTTGAGCTATGAAATGAGAATCTGAAGTGATGTGTTCTATTTTACATACTGGCAGAATGCTAAATGTTACAAATATGTTCTTCTGCATAATCTTCTCTAATTGGTTTAAATTGTGATTGTTTGTGATGACTCCCTTCATTGACCTTGTCTTCTCTGCAAGTCTGCTATAACTGCAAATTACGAAGAACCAAGAAGTTGGCCATTCTTTGAAACATTACTACAAATTAACAATGGTTGACTTGAATATTTCAACAATTATTGATGACATTGTTGTGTCATGCCATTTATTATGTTTTCAGAGAAAATGAAAAATTTCAAATATTTATAAGAATGATATGGAAAATACAAAATTGGGAAACAGTAATTTAACAGAATAAGACAATAGTTGAATTCAATTTCTGGATAGAATAAAATTTTAATCAGCTTCCTTATTTAAATTGCTTCATGAAAGAATATACCGAGTTCAAACATTAAACCTTTTAAATTACATGAAAAATTGAAAAATTTAAGATAACTCATTTGTTTTACTCTAGAATTTTTACTCATACAAAATGTTAAAATTTGTAATATATTAAACTGCACAATTTAATAATGTATGAAACAAATAATATATTAACATTAAATATTTTTTATGATAGGGAAAGTATGAATGCAAAATATTTTTAACAACAACATATTTCAAAAACAGATTAGGGTAAAGCTCATACAAACATTTTTAATAATTTGTTGTATTCAATGACTATGTGACAGTAGTTACATTAATTAAATTTTGATGAATTTTTGTTATGTAAATAAATGTTGGATTGGCAAAAACGTTGAACATAAAAATTCCTGGAAAGGAAATAATTAATTAAAAAAAATTGTGAAAAAAAATTGCCCTGCATTGTGAAGCATATGTCCCAATTAGGTGGTCAGCCTAGCTAGTTCACAGTGAAAATCCCAGTGTTCAGTTCCCCAATATGGTGGGTACTCAATTTTATCGACCTAATGAAGGAATGAAAAGCTGAATAGATATTGCCCAGCCTGAAGATAGAACGTCAGACCTGTATTTTGAAAGTATTAAGTCTACCACTACATACATTTTTTACAAATAAACATTTGAGTTATAAAAAATAAATTTTCTATTATAAGTCAACATGTTAATACAAATCGATGTTTTATTGAAAACAAATGACTCACCTTTTCAATAACATCTAAATTTGAGACAAAGGTGGAATGCATCTCTAAATAATTCTCCACTGCTGATTTGAAATGCTTTGGATTCAAGCAACCTAAATGATAAAAGCAAAAATATTTAAGGAATTAAAAATAAAGTATGATTAAAAAAACATAAGACAAAATAAATAAAAGAGTAGTGTATTATCTTTTTTATATTGAGAATTGAAATGATTTGTGAATGCCTTAAGAATCGAAAAGAACTTAAAAAATTTTGGTATTTTTATTCAATACTACAGACTGTTTTGGTACTATCTTATAATTTGCCTATACTCTTACTCCAACTATGGTATTTTAACATAAGAGCAAGCATAGCAACAATAATAAAACAGATTTTGCAAGTCATATTTCCAGATGAATAGAGATAACCTGGAAAACTCCTAAGTGCCCACCCAACTGATCTATGTTATAAATAAAAAATGGAACAGTTATCTGCAGTGGTTCAAAAGGCTGAGATCAAACACAAAATCTTACACTCTGCAGTATTCACATGAGTCGAAAGTAAGCCTGAATGAGATGGCCCATTTTAACTAATATGGTGAGCAATCCAAGATTTCAAACATGTATAATAAGTTTCACTAAGTAATCTTTGGTTGTTGATAAGAACTCATTAAACTCATGCCCACTATATCTATTAATATTTTTAAGCTGAATCACTTCATGAAAAATTGTAGACTAAATCTTACTATTTGGCTTTCCATACATTATTTAATTTTGCCACCAACCATACATATTGAACAACTTTCATCCAATCATGTGATTTCAAACATTTCCTGAACCTCTTTCAAAGTAAGGCTTAAAGAGACTTTTAAACACAGAATTCTAAATGGAAATTTTATACAGAACTCTAAAGTAAATAGTAAAATAGGATTCTATAAGACAACAAGAATTATAAGAATTCCAATTGAATTTGGGTGCAGAGTGGAATTATTCATAGAATTACAGATAATTTTTACATGTGTCCATATCCATAATAAAAATCCATTCTAGATCAGAAATGTACGTATTGTATTTAGGCATCCACTCTAGGTAGAATGATTTAAAGAACGGTTGTTTTGCCATGCTTTTCATATTTTCTATTAAAATATTTAATTGCAAATTTTTGCTCTATCATGAATTACTGGATTATTCATTAATTTGGTGATTAATCAACAAAGTCGATCAAAAAGAATTGAATTTATTTTTGAGAATTAGCAAATAAATGGGCAGTAATCTTCTATGATTAATTAAAGCAACAGCAAACAATTTTTTAGCAAAATAATTCTTTTTATAGTTCACTTTTTGATTGCATTCAGTAACATCTTCAATGTGATAATGTAAATTTAAATTCAAACTGCCCTTTTTTAGTATTTTTTAAAAATAAAAATCGGAATTCTCTCCCGCAGGTCATATAAACCTGTGAAACAAATTATATTATTATCAATTTTGAACATGTCATGGAAAATGAAAAGTATAATTTGACAATAACAGGGGTTAAATAGCGCTTTTGGTCCCCTATTATCACCAACTCGCGAATTTAATGTGCTTTTGGCCGCATGCTCATTAATTACTCTTTTGTTTTAGCCTTTACATTGGTCGCTAATTAAATTTCACTTTAAAATGGCGGTAGAATTTTCGCCATGGCATCGGCGATTTTGAAAATGCGCCAAGTAGGAGACTTAAAGCACATTTTCACCATAACAAGTATTAAAATTGGTCTCAAATGAAAACAATTATACATAGATAAAACTTTGGTTGAAGAAAAACAATTTAATTGATGTATTTACTTATTATGAAAGTAAGATTAAATTAATTTGCAAACTGAGGAAAAAAATAATTGAAACAAACCATTAGTGTTGCTGAATAATTTGGAATGGGAAAAATTATCAGAGAAGTAAACAAACAAAATTCGAAGTTAATCAGGTTTATTATCTATTTGAATATTTTTTAAGAAAAGTATTGTAATATTGTTTTGGAACTTTCGTTTCCATATTTTCAGATTCTCAGCGAAATTAAAACGATCGCTAAACATAATTATTAGCCGATATAGATAATTTCTAAGGTTAATTCCCAGTGAACGCTACGCATATATACAATTATAATTAATTGTATATAGTATTGTATAAAATTATATTATTTGTATAAAATAATATAATTTTATATTATATAATTATATTAATTGTATAAAAATAGCGTACCGTACACTGGGATACAGTCATTTCTAAGCAGAAAAAATTGCATAACTTTTGAAGACTTAAGCATAACTTAATAAATCTTAAAATAATAATTCATTAGCTTAATGAGACACTGTTTTCATGGAGATCAGGACAGTAAATTTAACCCAGATAGATATTTTTTATATCTATAAAAATCAACAAATTATTCAAAGTATCCGCCAAAGTCAAGTCAAGAGTCCTCAAGAGTTGTGTTGTTAAAGGCCTGTCTTAACAGTTCTATCAGATGTTTTGTTTATTTTCAATGAATGTGGTCAGATATTCGAAAATTTTTAATCAATTGCCTTACAGTATAAATAAAAAAGTAGTGTTTCAATTTGGATGCTGAAATTGTTAGGAATGAAGCTCTGTTCAAAAACGAAAGATTCTTTTTCTGAAGTGTCATATGTAACAATAACATATTATTCATAAAATACTTAATAATTTTAATAATAATAAATAATAATAATAATAATAAATAATATAGTTTGATTTTTCCGGATATTTGGTGGGAGTTAAGTGTAATTCAACGACATGTATTCATAAAAGTTTGGTTTTCAGAAAGTTGCAAGTCAGTACTTTCCACTTTTTTTTTTTTTTAAACTTCAGTGAAGGTAAAGTCTCTTATAATCTTTAGAGTAAAGATATTACTTATTTTTAGTGCTTCATCGTGGAATAAATTACCTAAAAGATAAGGCATTGAGCTGGCTTACACTACTCTTTTGCGTTTAAAAAAATTATCTCAAGGTGAAGTAAGAATAATAAATATTCAAACTACAAATATGGATCCTATTTAAATCGTCCTGGAAGATAGACAATTTATAGAACTTGCATGTGAAAATACAGCTCTTCATTGTTTAAAATTTTTCTTTAATCTATAGTAACTGAAGCAATTCCAAAAAATGACCCGGGAAGCATAAAAATGAAATGAAACGTAAAATCACGAAACAAAGAAATTCAGATTTAACGAGATTATACGAATTTTCGCCCCTACTTCAAATCCAGAAGTTACTATAAAAATAGTTGAAATTAATGAACTACAATCTTTCTTAATTGAGCCCTAATGGTTTTGGAAAATATTAAAACTAAATTTTTTATTCACGGTATCCGTATCCAATACCTCTTCAGTCGAAGAAATGACACTAGAAAATAATATAGCTGTATGTGAAATTAAAATATTCTTAAGCAAAAATCATAACGAACGGATTAGTTCTATTCCAATATCACTTCTAAGAACGTGACTACCTCAATCAATCAGATTATACATAAGAATATAATATATAATAATCATTTCGTCATAAATTTTATCCTCTAAGCGAAAAGTTCTTTAAACCAGAAAAATTATTTTCAAGATGTTAAAACTGCTTATTTAAAGTCTGAGATGGAAACAATTTCTCACGGCATTTAATGGAACTACTGCGCATAACCTATTCAATAAACACTTCAGTAATTATAAATTTCAAATACAATGTCGGCTGACATCACAAGCATTGCGCTTTTTGTTTGTACTCAGATAACCTTGACCGTGCTCGTTTTAGCATTGCGATGCATAATAGTTGGCACATGCCCAATTTAAATTTTTCCAGCAAGAGAAAACGCACGAGGGTTTGTTTATGTATTATTCGATTTCCGAAAATACAGCTACACACTATTTCTATTTGAAACTCGGAGCAACATAGTAAAATCCTTAAAAAAAAAAAAAAAAAAAAGCTTAGGTTGTAAAAATGCCATTAAATCTAAAGAATTAATGAACACACAAATAAAAAAAGTTAATTGAAAATGAATTGGAGAGTTTCTGTTTTGTTTTAAGAGAAGTATTTTTTCTATAAATTAGATTAAAATACATTTGAAGTACAAACTTTCAAGTATCTAACTTTTTCACATGACGTCATTGTACGAAATTTTCTGCTTACTTTCTTGAGGGAAATAGAAAGTAAACATATGAGTTGTGATTGTAAAATGTACACAATTATTACATATTCATATTATATACCTATAAATAATTATCTTGTGAAATGTACACAATTGATAATAATTCATTCCTGATGAATTATTAATAATTGTTTTTATATTGTAGTGAAGAGAAAAAGAAATTAAAATTGCGCGTGTGTACAGACTTGTGGTAAAATACATTTCTACATATGCATTAACATAATTAATATAAAAATATTAAATTTTCATATTAATTCAATAAATTACAGAAACTACTAAAAAAAAAATAATAATGAATTATAAAAATAAAAATTTAAAAGAAATTCAATTATATTTTTAATTAATGTAATTAAATATGATTTAAACCGATGCAAATTTATACCAAAAAATTGTAAACTATGATGTTTTAAATAGGATATTAAGTGATTTCTTTCCTGCAGATTAATTTGTGTTGTATTCATTTTGGTTATAATACTATTCATTATTATTACTTCTTAGATGCCGCCTACCCTGTCTAATGGTCAGCCTACCTGACCATTAGACAGGGAAGGCGGCATCTAAGAAGTAATAACTGGCAGGGGCAAGTTGAGATCAACTATTTTGAAGTTTGCAACCATGAAAAACGATTAATAAAATATTTAAAGTAATCTGATTTATTTATTCGAGCTCTTTTAGTGTTTAAAACAAATTCGATCATTACATTAAACGTTGTCATGGTAACTATCTGAAGAAACACGCCTGTTTGAAATTTCACTGTCTATGTCATTCATTGACCTATACAGAATAAGGATTTATAATAGACATACACGCACTGACCAAAAAAATGAGAAATCATTGATATTTCCAATTAAATACTAGTTATGGATGAGATATATAACCCATGCCATCAAAAAAATTGCATATCATTAGAATGATAGTATAAACAAGGTATAAGAGTACATTTCACTATGAGCGAAGTAAAATAAGTAAAACGAGAGATATTTTACACTGTTAGAAATATCCTAACAAACGATCGATGTTATATCGCTGACAGCTATTTCGATGACAGTTTAACAGGGTCTCCATTCATCAAATCTAAATAGGTTCTCAAAAGAAGCCATATATATCAAAGGTTTTCAAACAATGGAATCAGAACCCACTACTATCTTTGTCAAGATTTCTGGGTTTCATTTTCGAAGTCATCAAATCTACATAGACTATAGAAGTAACTGCGGTTTCTAGCTTACATTTCTAGTTCTCAATTTCGAAGATATCAAATCTACATAGTCTATAGAAGTAACTGCGGTTCCTTGCCTACAATTCTAGGCCTCACTTTCGAAGTCATCAAATCTACATAGACTACAGAAGTAACTGTGGTTATTTGCCTACAATTCTAGGCCTCACTTTCGAAGATGTCAAATCTACATAGACTACAGAAGTAACTGCGGTTTCTAGCTTACATTTCTAGTTCTCAATTTCGAAGATATCAAATCTACATTATCTATAGAAGTAACTGCAGTTCCTTGCCTACAATTCTAAGTCTCAATTTCAAAGATATCAAATCTACATAGTCTATAGAAGTAACTGTGGTTACTTGCCTACAATTCTAGGTCTCAATTTCGAAGATGTCAAATTTACATAGTCTATAGAAGTAACTGCGGCTCCTTGCCTACAATTCTAGGTCTCAATTTCGAAGATATCAAATCTACATAGTCTATAGAAGTAACTGAGGTTCCTTGTCTACAATTCTAGGTCTCAATTTCGAAGACGTCAAATTTACACAGTCTAAAGTAGTAACTGCGGTTTGAGCCCAGTACACGATCGGTATCGCTTGTTTCGTTTGCAATATAATTTCAATTTTTATTAATACTCATATGAACTCACTGTACAGCATATTAGGCCTCGATGCCCATTGTTCTAGAACTCTGATCCCTTCAGATACGAAACCATGTAATTTTCGATTCACTTTTATCACCCGCGCCATCTATACGTAACTGAGGGAGTTAAAGAAAAAAATTGTATGATAGTGATGTAAAAATCCGGGGAATTTTGAAGTGCGTGATTTTACTCGGGAATAGGGGGAGTTTTAAGGAAATAAACTCAACCAATTATATTTCTTTAAATGGATTGTTTACCCTTATGTATATATATGGCAAAGTGAAGTAAGTTACGAACCGTGATGCAGTATATATATAACTTTTCTCTCATTTCGAAAAAAAGTAAAATAATGTCACGACTACGGAAAACAAAAATTAATAATCAAAATTATAAAAAGTGATGTGAAAGATTAAGAATACGTTTTAGAAACTGAAGAGTTTCTTGAAGAGGGGTTAAGTACTCACTGTAGTTGAGTCGCATCCAAGAGGCAGCCAAACGGAGGATGCTGACTTTATCCAGGGGCTTGGTCGCAGCGACGGCTGTTGGAACTAAAGAGGCCAGCTGGGAGATCTGCTCGTTTAGTCTGTCCCTCCTTTGCTTCTCGGCCTGGTTTCTTTGAATCCGCACCGTGACACTGAAAATAATGAAAGAGCATTACCAAAAGAACATTTACATAAGTTTCATAACAGCTTATGGTACTTATGTATCAACCATCTTCTCCAAAAAATGTCGCCTGATGTTGTTTAACAAATATTTGCCTTTTTCATGTAACTTCGATTAATAAGTGCTACTATTAAGATATCTTTGGACGCGTTTGAATTTTAATTAAACCATATTGCATTAGCAGTTTGTGGTTTAAGCAAGTCGGAAATAATTTATCTTAAGTTAGTTTGGATTCCGCTTTGTGGACAGCCTCATATGACATTTTATTATTCACATCGTGAATTGCCTTCCGGAAGGTCTTTTCACTGATAATGGGGCATACTCATGTGTCGCTAGGGAGGAATCCTGGAAAACTTTCGAGCACTCACTCCGCGATGAACATGAACGATCGGTTTTCAGAGTAAGGCAGAGAAAACGTTTTCATTGTGTTTTATAAGTTAAATCAAAGTCAACTTTATTTTAACTAAATAATTTAAAAAATGCAAAGCGGGGTATATTATTTTTTGCTTTTATAAATGAAAATTAGAATAATCGCTTGGCTCTTATTATATAAGCTCCCATTTTATATATTTTTAGTGCGCCTACATGTAAATTTGTAATTACGTTTTCTGTAATAGAGCGAATAAAAAATATAATAGGAAATAAGAAAATGAAGTTTTAGGAGGAGAAATAAATAAAAACAAAGCAATTAATTTACAAGCAGTTAAATAGATAAAAAATAATTAATTAATGATCCGAATTTATTATTGACACGATTATAGTAAATGTAATGATAAGTTTAAAACTCGCATGTGCTAAAAAATAAAGCACCAGCTTTTGAAATGGCTCAGACGGAGGCGTCACTAGTGTCAAATCTGGCGCTAAAATGCAACATTTGGCGGTATTTTTGTGTCACAAGTAGTTGAAGGGATGGTATGCAAGTATCGCTTTTTATTTCATCATTCTAATTTTTAAAAATGAATGCTAGTTGATATCTATGATTATTAAAAATACGCTGGATATCCGTGATTATTATATAAAAATTAATACTATTTTCAACTATCTATGTTTAGAAATTTTATGAAGATAGTGTACATAAAAAATAAGCATAAATTAATCAAACTAAGATTAATTCCATCGTTTATGATTCAAAATTGAATTCGAGTTGTTACAAAGATTTATACCTGAACTGTATGTGTTTGTCACTTATGTTGTTGAAAGTGAAGATCCTGCGATTCAAAGTAGATATTGTACCACATTTTACTTTCAAGAGGGGAAACGAACACGAGAATGAGAGCTCGTAAGATTTCTGGATCATCGATGCATCGTTCTAATCTACACCAATTCTGTAGATTACAATGACAATCGAAGTCCTTAGTAGTAAGCATAAGAAAGTATTGCAAAGAAAAGAAAACAATTATGGATCTGAATATTTTTTATAGGATTTCAACCCAGTTGAACTTAAGACCGAACCAGCTCAAATGATGAACCGAACTCAAATGATGGATTTGATTGTTTTTCTACGTGTGTTTTCTGCTGAAATTTCTATTTATCTGGTACGAAGTGGATTCCAGGACCAGCAAACATTCATATCCGATGTAAGAATGAAACGAACAGTTAGATTGAAGAATACCAGTCGTTCCCCGAGGGTTATTTATTAGCATGAGCATGTGTTAAACTACAACTTCAAATACTATTAGAATTACTTCAAATACTATAGAAGAGAATATTTTATAAAGCTTATAATTTCTGAAACTATTCCTAATGTATGCGGTTTGATTTTATGAGTGCAAACATCAAAATAAACAATGAGGGAATCCAATGTTTATTTTCTTACAATGTAAAGAATGCTGAAAAAGCATTGAACGTAAATGCTGGAATACAAAAAGCTACCAGTTCGATCCCTGTACTAACCACGAACACGCACTGAGAGGGCTAATGAGTGATAAAGGCTCCAATGTTTTTCCACTTTCGCCATTTCAGAAGCTCATTTCAGCCGTGGACATCATCACTTCTGATGGTTCAAAAACGATGAGGAGGAGCATTTAGCACCTTTTTATCCATCGAAATCGGCAGGCAAAACATATTGCTCAAATCCATTCTGCAACATAACATTTGGAAAATTGATAGGAGATAACGTCAATATTTGATCTGATATTTTACTTTTTACACTACAAGAGATGAAATTTGAGACTTCACGTACTATATTTATACAAAAGTTCTTTTAACAAGACAGTTTTCGACGAAGTTGGGTATCGAACTCACAGTATTCCGAAATGGAGAACAGATTTTTCTGCAGCTGGTTGTCATGAACCTGACAATATTTGAATAGCCTTATTTTATATATAAAACTGAAGTAATGATAATGAAACGAACACATTACTAAATATATAAAATAATAACCTCCTGAAGTGAAATCATTTTAAAGCACAACACTTTTTAGTATAATTTAAATATTTTAAACATTTAAACACAGCACTGAGTTCCCTCGACCATGAGATAGCAAGTTAGGTACCAATCCCAAGCGAAGATAATCCTGGCGAGAGGGATTATGCATGTTAAAATTTTTATAAGATTTTATGTCCTACTATTCATGTGGTCCCTTCCACTCCGTTTGCCAGTTCAGGTGTCGACTCCATCATTTGACCATGGATCAAAATAACATGGAGTCTGTCTATGTTTAACAGTCAATAGAAATAGGCAGTCAGAAATGAGAAGTCCCATAAACTACCGTAACCTTATAAAAATGGATTACAAAATAAAAATGAAGAATTAAAAATTTTAAAGTAGTTATTAAAAACAGATTATTTGAGAAGTTTGTGATATATTTCTTTAGATGCATTTACTAAAATATTAATTCAATAATTTACGGAAGTAAAATATTTTTAGAGATATCTTTAGAGTTAAAAAAATTAATTTATACTTCGATTGAATTGTATATTATTCTGAATGCTTAAAAGAACATATTGAAATATTTTTGATGAAACATCGCCGAAACAATTTTTATCAAATGATGTTTTTTGATTTGACTTCCCACGCAAATTCAGACAGAAAAGGTTCAGGATTGCAAACGCTTTTTATTTCTTTCAAAGGCAGTTACTTTTATAAAGCACATAAAAGGAAAAATTGTACAATATTTTAAAAATTTTTGATTGGAAGAATATGGATATTTAATGTGCAAATAGCGACAAACGACAGATAAATAGATGTAAATGAAAAATAAATACTCGACTCTAAATTTGAAAATTTTTCAAGAGGAAAAGAATTTTAACTAGAAGTATTCAATTGGCTTTTGAAATATTTAAAAAACTAATCGCTCCTTCCCCCCTCTCAAAAGGGGGGAGGGATTAGAAAATGCTTTACTTAATACATCATAGAAATAAAGTGGCTACAATATTACTTTTAATAATCAGTATATAAAAAGTGTTTTAAATTATCCTATTTCTCTGTGTTTTAATTTAAATATTATATTCAACCGGGTGGTTTTATTAAAACAAATAGATCTACTCATACATAAAAGAAAAATAAATGCATTACTTGAATGTAGTGAAATAATATCAAACTACTGGAAAACTACTGAATTGTACTATTTTAGTTAATTATTTGAAAAATAATTTTTTTACAACAATATTTTTTATAAAATTATTTCTGCATCTGATCTTTATTTTACATTAAAGAGAAGAAAATAGAGTTGTTTAAAAATGCATACTGCAAAATGTAAAAACATAAGAAATGAAAGTTCCACAATGGCATTTTTTTTTACACTAAAATATTTTCTACAAATAAAACCGCTGCCCTCAATAAGAGAATATTTCATGAAAACTAAACGTTTTGACACGGGTACAAAATTTTTTTTGATAGGGAGTTAGAGACAGGAATATTATAAAGACAGCTAAATTTTAGAAACTAAATACTGGTGATTACAGTTTTTCTAAATTACCATAATTTTTCTTAACCTGTAACTCATTCTGAAGGACATATTTGTATGAACATAATGTGAAAGTCGAAGTAAATATATTTTTAATTCGATAAATTATAAAGCGATTAAAGAATGAGATTAGTTTGAGAATTTCACTACATTTTCAATGCATTTTAAATAATAAATGGTAATTTTTCTTTTACATTTAAAAAAAAAAAAAAACAACAACCATACCTTTATGATTTTAAGCATTTAATCACTAACTATTTCTTTTCAATATTACTTCTTTTAAAGAGTTTTAAAATGGACTTTCTTTTAATATTACTGAAAGTTTAAATTTTCACACAAGAATGGTAATATTGAAATACATAAATATAAAATTTAATGACCGAAAGAAAATAGATTTTTGATCATTTCAAAAAGATGACAAATGCTAAAAATAGACAAAAGCTTAATAGTACAAAAATAGTTTAATAAAATTTACATTGATTACAGTATCCTATAATTAATTTCTCTACTCGTTTCAAATTTAAAAAAAAAAGATTTTTTTTTTCAATATCAGGTTTTTGTAATTTTTAACATGGTAATAGAATAGACGTAATTATTAGCAATATTCCCTATTTCGAAAATGACACTTTTAAGAGGGTGAAAGTTTTCAAATAAGGACAAAAAAATATTGACATTTCTAGTTTCGTATGAAATTGTAAAAAAAAAAAAAAAAATTATGGTACTTCGTTGGATTTCGGTGATAGAATACATCAAGTAAACGTCACGATATAATATAGTCATGAATATAAAGATAGAAATATCTTGTATTATCAAGTATTTATATTTATTTATGAATGTGAAGTCTTATCTATGAGACCTTAAAAGTCACAAATATTCATTTTAGAAAAAAAAAAAGAAATTTGAATTGAAAAAAAATTTTTTTTCTTTAAATTTAAAAAATACAGAGTTTTATTTATTAATTTCTGTTTAAAATTATAAAATTCTTTTGTAAAATTGGTCTGAAATATTTGATATAAATTGTATTTTCAGTATTAAAATTTGGAGCAAGAGAAACAGATTTTTGGTTTTTCGGATTTGAACTCTATCACTGCTAAACATGAATTATAAACTTTAAAAACGTGATAATCAATTTCAGTTTCTGTTGCACAGAACTAAGCATTGAATATACTTGTACCAAAATTTAAATAATTTCCACAGTATAATAAATTAAACAATAAATTTTTTCCATGAACTTATTTTCAATTTTATTGATTAAATGAAAATTTCATTATTTTTTTATGTCAGGTCCTTTCAAATTAACTCGGAACTAAGGACCAGTACCGAGAATAGTTAGAATTAAATAACTAAATAAGACTAACTATTTCACTAGTAATATTTGATGTATAATTAGGATTATATTAGATTGGGGGAAAAGAAACCCATTAATTTTTTGGTAGATGGATCAGTTTTGATCGATATCTCACAAAGTATTGAGCAAACGATTTCAGATTTATGTTCGTTGGAAAGATGACGTTCCTTCGTAAAAAAATTCTTTTGCTGTCTTTTGTTCGACCCCTTCAGTTGTGGTGTTAAAAATGAAAATCAAGGAAAAAAAAAAAAAAAAAACGGTACATTTTAGTTTTTTTTTTTTTTATATAAAGGCGAAAGTGTAAGCCATGTGGCTGAAATTGTGCATCGTCTCCATACAGTAACAGCCTATTTTACGGACAACTTTGATTTCGAGGAATCCGTTCAACAATTTTTGATGTTAATGATGCACCTCACTCAAGTAGAGCCATTGGCAAAAATGACAATAAAATGACAAAAATGATCAAAGTTGACCTGTATATTATGAGTCACTAGGAACTAACGATCGATCCTAAAACATCATTTGCACAAAGCGAATCCGAAACATGTTAACCCTTCTTTGCATAATGGTGGAAATTTACATCATAACCCATAATGCCCAAATATAATATAAAAGAGCATATTCACTTTAAGTTGATCGTGTTCGGATACCTTTTTAATGTCCATTGCATAAAAAGAAACATAACTGTCAAAAATAAACAAGTGTCATTATCAGTGAAACGAGCTTAAAGTTGTCTCATTCCGCTGTTTGTTGTAGTTGCAATAAACGTATGATTTCGTTTTGTTTTATTATATTAGAGTTTCTATTGCTAAAAAATTGAAAATGAGTGGAAGAAAGGTTTGTAACACGTGTTTCTGTTATTTTTCCTCTTTTATTTCTATTTAGTACTAATCTAATGATCTAACTTTGGATGATGATGGAAATTTTTAGCATATTGTTTTTTGCTAAATTTATACTATAAATATATACTAAGATTTTTTTTAACCATTTTTCCTTTAATTTTGAACATGAATTATATCAACTTGATTTATTTCACCAATAAAGAAAAAATCATGCAAAGAAGGGTTAAATAAAATCCCAAGTTTAAGTAAAAAATAACGGATTTCTTTTTTTCTCCACCTAATATTCTTCTTGAGCTCATAGTGGCCAATGATAGAAATGCATTTTAGGGTAAAAGGTCGAATGAGGGTGGGGGGGAGGGTTGTTGATCAACAAAAGACTAACATTTGGTACTCCAATTTAAAAACAAAAAATAGTTATAAAACATTCATCATAGACATCTAAAAGGATTTTTGAACAAAACAGAAAACTTAGATAAAAATTTAATAAATATTTTCTAAATAATAAAATGCATAAGTTTCTTAAATTTGTTCGAATAAAATTTCCTCGACAGCCAATACCACACGCATAACATGCTTCAGTTTCTGTTTATTTTAAAACTTGTTTGGTTAGTCAAGGAAGACTACTTTTTTCATAGGTGGATTAAAATTTAAAATGGGTTTGGAACTACTGGAACTATCCCTGAAGAGATAGGACTTGAACTCAGGAACTGTTGGGCGGAGGGTCTGAGCGCATATCATTAAGATGGTAGTTGAAATTGATTCTGGTTTTGTTTGTGTTTTCTACGACCACTTAAGAACAAGGGCTACTTCGACAGGGTTGTTGGTGGCTCAACAGTCATTCTTTAGGACACGAAGCACTTACAAAGATCCAAGTCCGATGGTGGGATTTGAACCCACGAACTATTGAACTGAAGGCCAGAGAAGATAATTCAAGAAATCAAAACTAACTAAAATGATTATAGTATTTTTCATGATTATAGACATTTTCTAAATAAATATGCAGTTAAAATGCTAATTTCTTTAAAATACATAAATATTTTTTTTTCAACAAATTCTTGATGTCGATTTGAGATGCACTATTCTCTTACAATTAAGAACCAAAGAATACAATACGCTATATAAAAAGTGAATTAGAACAAAGGTCAGCGCCCTCTAGCATTCAGACAGAATCAAGTGGATCACTCGATAAAATGAGTAGTATCACGTGACAAATGACGTAGGATTGGTTTAGTTGTTGCGTCACTTTTAGATTGTTTTACACAGTAAAGCTAATCTGACAGGGAATTTCAATTTATAGCAGATTCCGTCTGTTGTGGGAATTGAATCAAAGAAATTGCCAAATTGAAGGTCAAAGTGTAAACTACTCACTATAAAAAAATAGTTTTGAGTTAATATTTTCATCACATGTAAACTAAAACGACTATTTCTACTGCAAAATGTGAACTGTGTGTTCATAGTTTCGTTTGATTTCAATAAATGTTACAAAGGTTTAACTTCTGAGATTAAATTGTGATAAATATAATTAACATAATCAATTAATAATTCATCATACGATAAATATGAATTATATTAAGAAAATTAAAAGTTCTGATCTATAATTTTCAATAGACAACTATAAATTCTGAATTCAATTTGCTAAACGTCTCTTCATTAATGAAAATTTTTCAATGTTTATTTATTTTTAGATTTTTCAGAGAGTTTAGAAAAACTTCTTTTACTGTCAGTTGTTATGTGATATCACATGGATTTTTAAGTGGTTGCGTAAGTGGTTTAACCATCTGCTGTTTCTAAAACACAAAGACATGATGGATTGGCATTTTTAAGGCTGTTCCATGCTTTTGTTTCTTGACCAAGACAAGGCCGCAGAAGATTAATATTTAACTCACGACAAATCACAAGGAAAGAACACTTTTGTTTGATGATTTGAATACAAAAAAAGAAAAGTCCTTTTTACAATTTTGTCTGATTTGTCTCCTGATTGAATATATTCAAGCAGAGATGGAAATAAAATTTTAAGATATGACGGAAATAGGAAATAAAACCAAATAAGAAAGGAAATTTTTCCTACACAGAATGGATATTTTTCAATTTATGTATCTGTAGCAATATAAATATAGAAAATGAAACGATATCAATTTTCCTGTAAGAAAATTGAACAAAAATTCTATATATGCAAAGCGGAAGAAAATATCAAGAATCAATTCAAGAAAAATTTTTGAAAGATACCGTTCATAAAATGTTTCGACGTAAAGTTACAGTTTGATATTTTCTAACATTTGCGATTTTTCAATATCTTTATAAATAAAATCCTTATTTTGTTTATCCGTTGAATTTTTTGAGCGGGACTGGAATAGAGAAGGGCTGCATCGAAGAGAATAAAATACATATCAAGATGACAATCTGTGGTTAGATTAAAATAAAACCTGCTTCCTCAAGAGATTATTGTAACGTTCACAATTATTTTAAAACAGTAATTAACATTAGAAGTCACAGTAATGGTTAGCTGCAATTCTGATGTCTTACCTAATATGCTACAGCACACACAATTCCGGACTTTTGCCTCCTTCAGAAAATGCGAATGTTTTTTTCTCACTTAATAAAATTGTTTTCTACAGATAATCATTGGGGACGTGGGAATTATATATACGCGGTATCAGATCCTCATTTATATAGTGTGAATTTATTTTCATAAAAAATGACATTTACTATTTTATTCGATTTTTGAAAAAAGAAGCATCTTTTTTTTGCGGTTTTTAGCAGATTGGAAATACATTAGAACGTGAATGAAAATCCTGGGATCAACATTTAATAACTTCGTGTAAGTAATATACACTGCTGGCTACCCCATTGCAACACCAACGAAGTCGAGATATCTCTACAAAATTTATTTTGTGGATAACATGTTGACCAAGTGTCAAATGATTAAACTTATAGACTTCTGTGAAGTGTGGTTCTTGTCAAAATCAATAGCCAGAGTAACCACCATTGCTGGATATCACCGCTGCCTCACGCCTTGGCATTGATTCAAAGAGATTTTGAATGTGTTCTTGGGGTACAGCAGACCAAGCAGCTTTAACACGTAGCTAAAGGTGATCTGGACTTGCAACTGGGGATATAATCTGGGCCAATCGTTGAGCAATCGTAAACCAAATGTTTTCTATCGGTGAAAGATCAAAGAGCGAGCCAGCTAGGGAAACAATTCAATCTGATGATTGACGAGCCCTTGGACAATGCAAGCCACGTGTAGTCGCTCATTATCCTGTTGAAATATGACTGTGGGTAAGTCCTGAAAGTAAGGAAGGACAACTGGTTCCAACACCTTGTAGATGAGCGATGGTTGCTTAAAGTACCGGTAACACGTACTAGAGGAGTGCGAGAGTGATATCCAATACCGCACGATACCATAACACCCGGTGCAGGACCAGTATGGTGGTGCATAGCGCAGCTGTTCAGCAACCTCTTTCTACGGGGTCTCCAGACTCGAATGCGACCATCGTGGCGTCACAAACAAAAGCGTGACTCGTCAGTAAAAACATTTTCATTCCATTATGCCGGCCACATCCTCCTTCCATCGCACTATTGCGAAAAACATGATCTGACGTGTATATAACTCATGGCTGTTGTTTCTGATCCCAACTTGTGAGTATTGCTACTCAAGATCCACAACCCCTTTAATCCTCAGAAAATCAAGAAACAGCAGGGGATTCTCAAGGAAATTTTCTTTAGTAAATCTCAGACACAAAAAACGATGTTGGGTGCCAGCCTAGTAAACACCGTAAACAACACGTAGGGTAAAGTTAAAGTTTATCCTTAAATTTAAGGCTACGAAAATGTTTAATTCAGAATCTAGTCAGTTCTGGACCTTTTGAAAGCAATGAAACACCAAGATTATCACCAAGCAGGTGGAATGCCTAAGATAACCCAGACAACTCTTTCTGAAGAGAATGCCACTCAGTGTAGGTGAGGAGGACCAGCAACGCCCTTTCTAACCACGGCATCCACCCTTTCATTTCCACGGATAAATGCGACGGGATACATTGCAAATATATGCAGTGGCTGCAGGAAAACTGCAACAGTTCATGGCAAACCTAATCTATGGAATTATGCCAATAGTGAATACATTTATTATCCTATCAGATGTTATAAAACCGATCTATTCTAAGTGCCGCTCTACATAAAAACAGAGGGATACTCTCCACCATTGAATGCAAAGAAACTGTCATTTTTGAAATCACCATAAAATTGGAAGAGCCTTGTAAAACTAGGCGAATAAATGGAATGGTAACCACTTCCTCCTTAACACGTGAGTCAAATCAGCAAGTGGAGCATTGTTTATGGACAACATCAACACAAGCGTTAGATAAGAGTTCTGGTAAGAGACACGTCTCTAAACAAAACGCTTATCTTTTGGCGAGTTTACAGCACATCACTGCGATAAAACGCCAATTACTCATACGTATCTTAAACACTGTTAGCTGTGTTTGTCTTTTTCGGTGATGAAATTTAAGAGGAAGAATTTAATAATCTACGAATATAAAATCGGTAGTTTGTCAGTTTAAAGAGTTTAACTAGAGCATCTATCTCTGTACAAGTATATAAATAATAATTTGAAATAAATTATAAACATTGACTAATTTAAAATTATTTTTTAAAATTTTGCTCCAAGAAAGTACTAATTTCAGAGCAAGCACAACATATATTTGGTTGAGAAAAAAGAAGTTCATTATTTACTTAGATTTTCTCAAAATGCTGTTTTACAATGAGAAATGAGATTTCTCCTTTAGATCAGGTAAAAACAAATAGAATGAGGTATTTAAACACTTGAAAATTCTGTTTAGAAGTTGATAAATATTCACAAATGAAGTCCTTACATTCATGTTCTAATTTATTTCCTATCGATGGCGTTTTGGGAAAAGCTTAAACGCATATGCTACAATGGGAGAAACAGTTCTTTACAAAAAATGAAAAAATAATTATTAAATTATATTATGCATAAATATAAAGGAGGTGTTCGTTCTATTTTATGAATTTTTTTCAACTCTAATCAAATTAAGAATAGATGACAATTTTAATAGGATTAAAACAGCCAAGCGTTTTGGACATTGAAATGAGAAGAATTCCATAACAAAATCTTCTAAATTAGTTATATCACCGTATAAGCAATTTCGCAGGGAGCTCAAATGAGCATTAATTACTTAATTTAATTACAAATACTGTAATTAAAATTTTGAAACGAAGCACAGTTGATATTTTAATTTTTCCAGAGCGGATATGAATTTCATTCTATTCTACACAGGCATTGTAACTTTAACCGCGGTGGAAAATTTGGCAGAGAAACTGAGGTAAAGGAAAAAAATTTTTTTTTATTAGGACGATTAATGATTTTTTATTAAAAGAAACATAATATGTACAAGTTTCCTTTCTTTTCAATGTAAGCCATTTTTTAATACTATGGAAAGAGAAGTAATAAAAAATAATTGAAATTCGTATAATTTATACCATGTATACCATGCATAGCTAATTACATGACGATGTTATTCTGACACAGCAGAAAATGTTAATAGATTTCAAGATATAGACATTCAATCCATTTTTTAACAGAGCAAAATGCAACTTTCCGAAACCTTTACGACCTTAAGTCATATTCAATATACAGGAAAACGGCTTTCCTATGGTTGTTGAGTGGTTAGCGATCAGGTTTGAATCCCGGTTCGGGCATGGATCTTCTCTTTGTGTTTTCTCGTCCATTTTTCAGAGCTGATAAATGAATGTAGCCCACCCTGGGTTTGTGGGGGTGTGACATGGTATTGCTACTCGCCTCCGAGACTTGGTTCATAGATGTCTACCGGGTAACGATAAATGAATAGCAGTTTCCGGCCTTGTGGCGAAGGGTGAGTCACCCAGTACTTGCCGTTAGAGGAAAGAAAGCACAGGAAAAGATTAACAATAAAGAATCATAACACTAGCTATTAATCTGCACATACTAAGAATACTGAATTTTGCTGCCATAGTAAAGTATTGAAGTATTTCTTGAAGTATATGTGAAGTACTTATTCTATATTATTTTTCTTTAGAAAAAATTTCTTGGGATTGTGGGGCATCCAAAATATTAGTTTGGGGAAAAAGAAATCCATTATTTTTACGTGAACTTTTTGTAACTTCTTTCAGATTCACTTTGTAAAAAGGTTTAAAACAGTTTTCATGTAGATTTTTAGGTCTTGTGCGAAGCTACGACTGCTGACATGCTGTCAAGTTTGATCATTTTTGATATTTTAAAGACATTCTCGACGATGTTGTAATCATGCGAGGTGCATCTTTAGCATCCAAATGCCCAAACGGAATCGACGAAACCAAAATTGTGCGTAACTGGTTGTTACAGTCATATATAGGACGATAAACACCTTTCACAATTTTAGCCACCTGGTTAGCATTTTCGCCATTATAAAAGAAAAACTAACATGTATCGAATTTTCTGTTTGTTGTCTTCTATTTTTAAAACCTTGTACTCCTAACTGAATTAATCAAAAAACCGCAAGAGAATATTTTAGTGTCAAATGTCACCTTTCCAATGAGCAAAAATCTGAAATTGTTTGATAGATACCTCGCGAGATAGCGATCACTACAGACGTCTACCGAAAAAATAATGGATAACTTTTTCCCCAATCTAATATATTTTTTAATTTCAGGGAATTTGGCTTTTTCACGATTTTAGCAACCCTCACATTATTGTTGCAACTCCAAATTTGCTGTATCAGTTCGAAAGGAAAATTTTCTGTACCCCCCCCCCCCCAGATCTTTCTTCTACTAATTATTTAGCTCTACTTACAGCTTAAGAGTTTCTGAGCAATAAATGTTTTATTGAACGGATTGCAAAAGAATGTGACGTGGGAATTCCTAATGAAAACTTTTCATATTAGATAATCTAAATCATTAAATGTAGGAAGTGATTACATGGAGAAATGTTGAAATCTGAAGTATGTAACAGAATTTTTATACTGTATGATCAAAAACGTTAATCACTTCACCCAATCTTTTTTCCTATGCAGTGGTAAATCAAAAGAATAAACGGTATTTTTCCAATGATTTAGTTATTCTCTTCAATATCTCATCAATTAAAACATCCCATCAAATGAGTTGGAGTTTTCTGGTTGTTCTATAATCACTTTCTACTTATTAGGGTTAATTAGTTTTACTTTTAATTAGATTCCGAACCACTTCAAACATCTAAGCTCGAGAAGAGAAAATAGCAAATTATGAAATAACAAATTATAAAGAAGAGTAACATTAACAGAAGCTAGGCGAATGAAAACATCAAAAGTAAACCTAACACTGTATTATAATGTTGTTGTTGTTAATGACACTTGGCAACGCCAAGCCCGCCCGTCACAAAGACTAGGCGAATGAAGTCAGAGAGGGAGCGTCTTCCGTTTTTTTAATAGAGCACCCTCAAACGAAGGTGGAAGTAAGACTTTTGGCACATAGATGGCAGCACCACCTAAATCTTACCAATTTAGAGATTGAAACCAGTGAAGCTCCAAAGTCTGGTTCCAACCACCCCCAGAGGTATTAATTTGTAATGGAAACATGGAGGACATTGCGACCCGACGGATTTAACGTGCCCCAGTCGCCATTAGTAAACACGATGGACATTCGGCTAAGCCGGGATTCGAACTCACTACCGTTTGGTAACGAGAACGAAGC